>CM039471.1:4217632-4387895 GCA_022433065.1 Begonia loranthoides
TATATATATATATATATATATATAACAGTAAACAGTAAAAGGGTGACAGACTTATATATATTATCTATATATAGAGAGAGAGAGAATGTTATGTGTCCTCCAGAAACAAATGCGTCACGTGGAAGCGAAAATCAAGGGAGATATACCCAGAAAAAAGGTATGTGCGAGTGCGAGTGCGAGTGCGAGTGCGAGATAAACCAGACTGGACGTAAAATAAAAGAAGGAAAGTTGGTAGACCAGAAGAATAACTGATCACCCTATTAATATTAGAGTAATCATTACTCTCTAATTTTATCTTTTAATGTTTATCTATTGACATAATATTTTATTATTGTAATTAATAATTTTTTTTTATATTATATTATTTACACCTATGAGTTTTACATTAATATATAAAATTAAAAGATTACCAATTAGTGGGTCTCACATTAATATATAAGAATTAATAAGTAAAATTATCATGAAACATTATTGGAAAATTACTTAATAAGTCCTTCTTTCTCCAATATCTAATATATTATGCTTAGTGAAAGAAATTTTATAGGCTTCCACTAACAATTAATAGATTTATGACAAAAACAATAGAATTATCATTTAAAATTAGCGCTGGAATTACAAATATTTTAATGAAAGATTAAATTACAATCATTCACTTCATTCCGGTAGGCAATTCTACTTTAATGGGTGGGTTTAGGATCATTTGTCAACTCCCATGGAGGAAGACAGCCTTTGTAGTGGGAGTGCAGAAACAAAGAAGACATTGAAATTTTCTTATTATGGAGTGAGATCGATGACAAACTACTCCACACTCTCTTCTTCTCCCTCTCCTGACCTTGGAAATCTAGGCTATGGCGGCATGCCACTGGAGCTTGCGGGAGCATGCACTTACAATGTGATCCTGCAAAAGGAAAATTAATAAACATGTTTCCAAATAAAGATATCAAACAGAGATATTGCTAAAAACAAGTACCTATTCTGGCAAGCCGATTTACCCATTTGGGAATGTTCTTCCCAGTGAGCTTGGAGCATATGTCATCAGAGAAATGATTGCAGTTCTTAACAATGCAGTGATAGGTATCTCCACTGTATTTCTCAGAATGGTATTCAATAAAGTCACTCACTTGGACAGGATCCATCCTTGTCGTGCCCATGAAAATTGACTTCCTAAACGTGAAGCCAGGGTACTGCCGGGGTTGGATCTCAAAGATTCCGCTTGTCGGACAGTCAAGGGATCCAAAGGCATATTCGATGCCATTAACTGAGTTCGCAGATAAAGGGCAGTGAGAAAATGTTGACATAAACATAATCTAACTAGGTGAAGGAGATATTGAGGTTCATCAAGAACAAAAGCATGATAAAGATAGTCAAACTAACCTTCTACACCAGAGTGAAATATGCCAACACCAGCCCAATAAACATAGCCATTTACAGGAGTTAAGTCGTAGATATTCAGATAGACTGGCGTGTTTCCAGGGCTGTCGTCTGATCCACTGCGTGTCGATAATAAACAAAAATTGGCAGTTTCACTTCTAAGATGAAGAGGCACAATAGAACTCAAACCCTTCTTTGATATGAATTTCATGATTGATGATGAAGCACTAGTCAGTCAACCCTGTCTTCCGAACTGCATATATGGAAAGACCTCCATGTTAAGGATCCATGACAAATTATAGTGATAATACTTGAAACCAGATAATGCTTTGGTTTGAGGATATTGCTTAATCTATCATAGCCCCAACCTCATTTAATTGTTATTGGAAAGTCTTGTTTTCTATCTTACGATTGATGTCTTTAGTCTTTTATTTGAAGCAATCAAAGGAGTTCTGTTTTCTCGAGTCACACATCAGGAACCTCTCTTCCAACAATCAGCAAATTACTCTTTAAGAATTCATGTTATTTTCTCTCTCAAGAAAAAACAAAATTAGGATTTGTCCGTGATGAACAAACAGGTATGAGTATACCTTTTCCCTTAATAAACTTAGTGTATTCAAGTCAACTTACAGAAATTTCTCCTGCTCGACTCAAGGTAACTAACTGGGACTACCAGGGAATTAGACCCCAAACCCCAAACATTTTCAATTAATTTTAGCTTTCAACTTTGGATGTAATACCTCCAAGGTTCATTCTAATGGTTAGAACACTGGATTGTTGTTTTATGCTGCGACATCAGGCCACATATCAAATCCTTCTTGAACATAATTTTTCTAAACCTTCTTTCTCTTGTAAAATTCCACATATTTTGCTGGCTCTTTCGTTTTAAAAACCCTAGTACAGGAACATTGAAGACGTATGGGTCTGGAAAATACTGAAGAAGCACTAAATGTTCGATAGAAAGCGAGCAACCCGTTAAGGAGAATGAAAATAACATTAGCGCAGAGAAACAGATTCCTCACAAAACAAAGAATCTAAAAAACGAGAAGGCAAATGCATTTCTGTTCTAACCCAACAAAAAAAAAAACACAATCGGCGAGAAACAGAGGTGCCAATTAAACAGAAACGAAAACCAGAGAAACCCACTTACATCTTTTCCGGAGACGACACCCATTCTTGTGCTGTAACGATGGATCCGTTGTCAGAGAAGAGACGGACCGACCACCTGAGAATGGAGAGCGCGTACTTCAAACGCAGGCACTGGTTAAAGAAGGTGCGACAAGAAGTGAAGGCTGCTTGGATTCTGGAGGGTTGCAGAAGCTACTCTGCTCCTTTTAAAGCCTATCGACGAAAGAAAAGATAAAAAAGAAAGAGAGTGTTCGAAATAGCAGCCTCCGTTTTGATGGGAATCTTGTCTTTCTTCCATTTTTATTCCATAGTCTTGACTCTTCTTTTCTTCTTTGTTGTTTTTTCTTCTCCGCCTAAAGCTTGTTTCTCTGCTCCCAACCCTACTCCTTTCTTTTGTTCTTGACTGCAAATTGAAATCCAACATTATCTAAACATGTTATCTGTTCGATGAAATATAAGAGTTAGGTTAAAAAATGTCTTCATATATTATCAGATAAATCAAAGGTCTGGTCTTTATGGGGCCGTGGAGATCTAATGTTGGGCCTACAAATTTCTTGTTCGAGGTAAAATGGGTGTGAAAGTCATGAATTTGAGGAGAGGTAAGAGATCAAAAAAGGATATGGTGCCCATGCATTGTCTGGTCTTTTATGGTCAAACTTATGTTCTTTCATCCCAATCAACCCATTGCTTATTGATTCCTTTTACTTTAGAAATTTGGTTCTTTTTATGCATAGTTTAAATAAAGATTATACCATCAATAAATAAATTAAATACTTAAATTAAACTTTTTAAATTATAGGAAATTTATAAAATAAACCCTAGACTTTGATATCAGTAACATGTCAAATTTTGAAGAAATTTTATGAACAACTATGAACTATGGAAAAAAAAATGACGCAAACCTCGGAGTCATGTTTGCATCAATAAAGACGTCTCTCAATATTAAACGACGTCGTCTTCCAAGTTCCAACATCAATAGAAGTCCCTTAACATTCATGGACGTCCATTAATGCTAAACGACGTTGTAAGTGGAGAGACATCTGTTGGAAGCTTAGGGACATCCGTGTTGGTTGAGAGACTTCTTTCGTAAGTGGAAGGACGTCCGTGTAAATGGAAAGAGTCTATCCTCGTTGAGGAACGTCCGTCTCTCGATCCAATAGGCATGACAATTTGTCCACCATCACCCCTCCTACCATACTAGACATTCCTCTTCGTTGAAAGACATCCGTTGTTAATCTTTAGATGTCCATGTTGAATGGTCCTTAACGTTAGCGTAAATGCGGCGTTTGCTTCGACATTTTTTGACGAAGAACGTGATTGAGAGATTTGTGTTATTTTTTTTTTATAGTTTAAGGTTTTAATTATATACAAAATTTCTTTAAAGTTTGACATATTATTAATCTTAAAGTCTAAGATTGGTTTGGTTATTAAAGATGTGTTCGAAAATGGAAAACGCAGAGATAATACTCATAGCTTATCCACCGTACAACCTCAAGGAGTAATCAAAGCCGTCCATTCGCCACAGTAGTCGGCAATGTAATTGAAAGAGGGTGAGTTGTTATCTTTCGCGCCACAATACCTCTCTCTCTCTCTCTCTGTGGTACTTCGTCCTATTTGTTTCCAATTTCGAAGTCTTTGTTTCAGACGCTCATATGCTTGTTCCCTTAGGGTAAGCAACTTTACTTTTTTCTTGATTCCGGTGTTTGGTTTAGGAATTTGGATAAAGATTTTGAAAAAAATAAGTCAAAAATCGAATCGTTTGGAATATGTCTGTTTTACTATCTTAATTTTTTAACCGTGTTGCTGATTCAGAATCTTGATGGGGTACTGCATAATATGGGAACTTGTTCTTGTCTTGGCTTCGTGCGAATAACTCAAAATCTACTTTGGTTATTATTTGTGGCGATTTTCTTGTGGGTTCTTGGGGCCCATCGATAATTTGGGTGTCGTAGTTTCTCTGATTTTGTTTAGACTACTTATTGACCAGTGAGAATTCCACCGGAAACATTACTCTGATGTGATGGTATTTTGCATTTATAGCTCCTTCCATCCTAAGACGTAATCGAACAAGGATTACTATTTGTTGCATTTGTTCTGAATCACCATTGGGCCTGCAAATTAGTAGTTTGTTCAATTCAGAGGAACCTTTTGGCGTCAATTTTATCATGAATAGAGTTTTGAATACACGTTTTGGTATATTCAAGGTTATAATAAATCAAGCATATTTATGACTTACAATTGTGAAATTGACAAATAGTGCAAAACAAGTTGCTATTGTTGTGACAATAATTCTATCCTGGTTCATTTTGACGGAAAAGGAAAATTTTTGCTTTCTTTCTTGTTTTTCATTTGTTGCATCCATAGCAAGAACTTTTGTTAGATTTTGGAGTGACCTAAATTCTATTAGGCCAGGCCAATAGGCTCGTATTGTAAATCTTATTTAGAATTTTGTTTTCTCTATAAATTGATGTAAGTTAGAGTCGCAAAACTCGCGGTTGTATTTTGATCTTCATAGTAATTCATTCCTTTGCCTGTGGTTTTTTTCCCGAAAAGGTTTTTCCACGTAAATTTGGTGTCCTACATTGTATTTTCTTTTTCCTGTTATCGTTCGATTTCTAACAACTTTGATGGAATAAATGAATGGCTCATAAATGAGTAGGCTAAATTTCAATTTTTTATGTTACTGAAATATTTTTTCAGTCATTGGATTTGGCAATCGATTGAGATTAAGGCGAACCAGAGAGAGCATATGGTACTCTAGCTGAATGAAGACAGCTAGTACAAACAGCAGCATTGATCCACAAAAGGTAAAAGAAAACATAGTTTTCACTTTAATGCTTGTGCAGTAGTAATTTCAACTCAGAAATCTGATGTATATATCCATAAACTTTTACTTTTAATTTTGCAGGAAACTCTGGTAACTCTTGCAGGACCAGTTTGGCCATCTAATGAACAGGTTTTAGAGTAGTAGTTTCATAGTCTTGAATGCATGAAATATCTAAACAATGCAGCCACAACTTGATAGAATAGACAGATACATAGATTTGGTTTATATATGCATGTACTGAATCAATTTCAAATGTAACTATTCCCTCTGCAAAGTTTAAAAGCTAAATATGGGGAACCCGGGTGAAGTTGATTTTCCGAGTTCAAACAATAATCTTCACTTTGATAATGTCACAGGAAGAAGTAAATTATTTTTATCGCTCTTTACTTGCAGCACTCACAGGAGCAATGTGGATTTTCCACGCCATTTCCCGATGCTTATAACCACAATGGACTTCATGTTCATCCCGATGTAATAAGAGCAAGTTGAAACTCATTTTTATGTATTAAGGAAAGCTTGTTTTCTTTTGTTTGTTTCTTTTACATGGTCTTCATCGACAATTTTTAATTCCATGCCGAATTTCATCCTTTACGCAAGGATGAGTTTCGATTAGAAATGAATGTTCTACATGAATTCTTCAAACTTTTCACTTAAATATGAATGTTTATGAATCATTTGTAGCATCGAGATTATCGTTATGTTTCAATTCAATACGCTTTTATTTTATTTATTTTTTATTAGCTGTTTGGTGAAGTAAAGGATTCAATACTACTCTCATAGGAATAGGACGAAGCACTTCCTAATCAGTGGATTAATACACGACATAAAAATTTGCAATTTTTCAGAGTGCAGCCTCAAGCATTCCAAGAACAGAAAATATTATTAGAAATGAAAAAATCGTGAATGTGAAGGGGAAATGCAAGGAAAGCTCAGAAAACATTGGGTTAACAGATAAGAGACCAGGGAAAAAGAAACCCTCAGGTGCTGGGAAAGATGTTCATTGTTCCTCCGAAAGGTTTTGCTTCACTCTTAAGTCCCTGTCTTCACTTCATACACTGTTACCATGATTTAGGTTCTTTATTACTATAATTTTATTCAGAACATATCCTTTTATATATCTTATGGTGGATGTCCTTTTATGTTTGGATGGACAGTGATCTAATAATTCTTAAAAACAATGCTGTGAGTCGAAGTGAAGCCGCATCAAATGGAACTGTTGCAAATAACAAGGTATGCTCCTCAAAGAAATGTTGCTATGGAAATCTTGGTTAGATAGTAAGGGTGTTGCATGCCCTATAATACTCATGCGTGTTATTATGCTTATAATTTTAAACCCTCTTGCTTCAGGATAATTTAACACCCAAACAACAATATAATCTGATGTCTAATGATGGTTTGTTTTGAGGGTCAGGACATGATCCTCAAAGAAATGTTTGTTTTTTCTTTAAATTTTTATTTTCGGCTGTAAATCCATCATTTGGATGTCTTCACTGGCTTCAAGGACAGTGTTTCCTCCAAGTCCAAGCACTGAGTATGGTCATGATTTTGTTTACCAAAAAATAATACTGCACATTGCCAATCATAATGTCTCAACGAGTGACCATCAATAGCTCTCATTATTTGGATTTCAAGTTTATATGATGATTTGTGAATGTTATTATGGTATGAACAATTTGAATGCATATTCATATTTGAATGAGACTTCAAAGATTTTGGATATTCGGTCTATTTGCAGCTTAATGACTTCTTTCTAGTGATTTCTCTTCTTGGTCTCAATATCTCAAGTTGGTTCTCATCCTGCAACTGCTTTTGGATTTGACAGAAGAGAAATGAAATGAAAAGAGAGAAAAGGAAACAGTGCATCAGGGAATCAGCCAAGAGGTCGAAATTATGCTGGGAGGTAACAATACAAACTTATCATTTAAATAAATGTCTATTTTATTTATTTATTTTTCAGTTCGGCCATACCACAAACATGTCGTGCTCTATGTCTTTGTATCTGACATCCTACTGTTGTATTACCAATCTTGTCAGCATGAACTCGAAATTTTTCAAGCAGACGCAGATAGGCTAAGCATCGAGACTGCTGTTCTTACAAACGAGCTGAGAAGGATTTCCGAGGAATGTGCAAACCTTGTTGAGGAAAATGATTCTCTTATGGTCCGCCATCTTATATCTTTCTTAGTTTCTGGTTTCTTCCATGTTTATAATTGGTTTTTTCCGACAGTTTTTCAATTCTTGTACTCAAAGACACAGATTTGCCGTATTTTGGTTGTGTGGAAGGAAGTTATTACTTATAAAGGCTAGATTTGGCGATGGCACAGGATGAGATGGAGAAAACTTGCGGGTGTGATGCAATCTCGAATCTCAAAGCCATGAAGCCTGGTGGCTGTTCAAAGGATCGAAGCTTACAAATAAGTTCAGACTAAAGATAAGTAGCTGTTCATCAACTCCCACCAACCCAGTCTAACCCTTTTAAGTTTCGTTAATGATTTTCACGTTGAATATATATGAACAATTCAAATGTTTTGGTTATAGATACATAGATGAGCACGCATATACAGATGAGACTCTGGTGGCAATGCAACTTGTGTTGGCCTCAAGGCTCAACCTACACTATTATCAAGCAAGAATGACCAAATGGAAGCCTGCTTTCTTTCGTAATTGAGCGCAAAAAGTTCACAAAACATTGTTTAAAATTCAACAAAGTGACAAAGTGCAAAACGCGGGATTTCTTTGGGAGAGTGAACGTCTTTATCCTACCACTCTGCTTTCAGACAGCAGGTTTGAGCCCAAAAGTCAAATATAAAACAAGCTTACCGGTCTGAACCATCAGGAAAAGGGCGTAGTGCTTCCTTGTTTCCATTGACATAGAACTCAACAATGGCTTTCATTCTCGGAAGCTTATCGGGATGGTAATTTACATGAATGATCACTGGTTTGAAGTTCTGGAAATTAGCATCCTTCCTCACAGTTTTGAAGAGAACCTTGCTGTTCATAAAAAGATAGAAATCCAAAGTTCTTCTGGAAGCATGAAGGCCCTCGTAGTTTGGATGAGATGGAAAAAAGAGCTCCTCGTTGAAAACTGCTTGATCCCAAGCATTCTGCTCTTTTGATAGACGATTGGCCACCCGATCTAAAAGCTCAATCGATGGGATTGTTGGTCTGATGTAGAAAAAGCCAGAGTTATAAACCCAAATCCGCATCGTATGCGCGTATCGAGCCCAACCCATTTGAGGTTCGTCAAAGACATCGTCATACCCATAAGCCGTTCTATTATCATGTCCATCAGTCATCGATTCCACATCTGAGTCCCGACGAAGATGCTGAAAAGGGTTTTGCAAGTACACAATATCGACATCTGATAGAAGAACACTATATCCTAGCTGAAGAAACTCCCTCAGAATGCTAAATTTTGTCCCAGATACAGCATGGTTTCCCCCAGTTCTTGCTATCGAATCAATTCCTTCATCAGGGTCTCTCCTATAGACTGGAACATCCTTGGAATTGCACAGCTTAACTATTTCTTCATCCAAAGCAACAACTAGATAATTGGGTATGCCCACTTTCTTGATGCTGCTGAACCAAATTTCCAACATTTCCCTCACGTTTGAATTTGCGAGAGCAACTATAAGCTCTCGATTGACAGCAACTTTCTCCAATATCTTTGCTAATCTCGGGTTTACAGACTCATCGGGGATAACAGAGGGGCTTGTTCTTGAACCTTTAACTGTACCGAAAGGACCTGTTTTGTTCTGTATCCCCAAAGCGAGGACCTGTTTTCGTGCATTATCTTCCCCTTGCTCGGCCAATTTAAGCTTTTCAGTTATTTCCCTAACCTGTTTTTTCAGTTCGGCATTCTTCTCTGAGGCCGACACAAACTCTGATTTTAACATGTTGATCTGTTCTGATAAGTCGCAGGCACTTGAACCAACCTAGCAAAAAGACAATTATAATAGGACTTCGGAGAATCTTACGTTTGGTCTATGTAATCAGATAGTCCTCAAATACCAAGCAGTTCCAAATTTAAATGAACCAGACAACATAAATATTTTCAAAACAAAAAAATTGAGACCATGCATCAGTAGATCGTCCTTTGAAAGCTGTTTTGCTCGACAATGTGAGCAAAAACATATAAAATGATAACCAATTTGATTTCATCAAAATCCCATAGACGGTCGAAATCAACCCAAAACCCTAGCTAACCTTGTTTTCGCAAAGTCCTGGATATTATTATCTAAAATCAATCAAAAGTCACGAAATTAGCCAAAGGGTAGCACTCAAACATGCAAACGCAACTTTTCCGAGAAAGATACATAACGATCTAAAATGCAAACCTGGGTTGTAGATTTTAGGAGCTTAGATTCACGAATAGAGTGAAAACTGGAGGGGAAAAGCCCATCGGGACACAAGAAGGCAAAGACGCAGCCAAAAAGGATTCCGATAGCGATGGCAGCTCCGACCCTCGATTTGCAATGAAGAGGTCCATGCGAGGAGGTCCTCATCAAGGGGCCGTCTTTCCGCCCGATCATGGCTTCCAAAACTCGGAGGGGTTTCGAATGGTCTCTTTGAAGTAGAAATGGAATCTCAATATATGTGCAGAAGGAAAGGGAAAGCAGTTGACTTTCAGGGAGGGAGAAGATACAAGTATGCCTAACAACTTAGGAGTTCGGGCGAAGCCCCTATTTATTTATTACACTGTTTGAATTCACATAACCAAGTCTTTAGACGCTTAAAAACCCATTGGAATTTTGGAAGCGGACGAGCAGAATCTGAAGCTGTGATGCGAAGCTGACACTTGACAAATCCTGTTTTTTTCGCTTTATCGTTTAAACCATATTTCAGGTACAACTAAAAAAGACATTAATAATAAAACATTAAAGCTTTCCCTCAGTTCGTACCAAATATGTTCTAAAAATTATTAAATTGGACTATTCTAAAATTATGCATTTTTCCCCATTTCTCATGCAGTTACGTAGTTGAGCATTTTCAGAAACCTCGTATCATACGATATTTGTGTGATGATTCTTTTGGTGATCTAATAAAAAAGCTAGAAATTGAGTATATCATACCGGTATGATGGTCTAATGTCCTCATATTGAGCATCTGATTCTGGATGCTGGCAGCTACAAAACCTGCTCTTCCATATGCTTTTGTCTTTGCCTTCTCCCAGTTTTCTGGTGGAAGAAATACAAGGAAAGCAGTGAGTGATCTAATAGCATAGACAAACATTAAAACAAAACACCAAAAAGTGATTGGACAGCCACAGAAATTTGTCTTGTTCCAGCTGAAGAAAGAAAGTTCATCCAATTTTACTTCAACTCTCAGTCCCAATGCAGAAGATGGGTGTCTATGCTAACTTCCAAGAATAAAATTGTTGGAAGAAAGCGCAGAAGGAGACTAATATTTCTTAAAATGCAGTCAACTTCACAGAGTGACTGGATGATGATGATAATGCATACATGAAGTTGAATCTATAACACTCTTGTTGCATAGTTGTAAATCATTTCACCTGGCACTTTTGCGGATGAATTTACGATTCTTGACATGGCGTTTGTGATAGTCGAGACAGTTCATCGTACAAGCATGCTAAGATCGAATATATAGCCTCCGTCTTCGAGTGATATACGTCACCAGAAATAAACACATCAACATTATTTTCCACAAAAACCCAACTGCATCCAGCCATCTTCTTCACCTCCTTTCCCCTCATCTTTCTTCTCATCCTTCCCATCTCTTCCCAATTTCCCTCTGCAGCATGAGCATTTGCCAGCTGCACATAACGAGCACCTACTTCTCCTTCGGTATTTAGTAGTTTCTCCTCTGCCATTCTTGCAAGATCTGCTCTTCCATTTATCCTACACGCGTTTAAAAATGCCCCACAAATTACAGTGTCTAAATCAATGGGAATTTTTCTCATGAAGGCCACTGCCTTCTCCAGTTGATTTTTCTTTCCATATAGATCAATCATACAAGCATAGTGATCAATTTCAGGGATTAAGTTATACTTTTCTGACATTGAATGAAACAATTCTTCTCCCAATTCAACTGAGCCACTATGTCGACACGCGGAAAGAAGTGCAACAAATGTAATTGTGTCGGGTTTCATACCTTTCCTTACCATTTCCTCGAAAAGCTGAATGGCTTCATTTTCATGCCCATGGTGAGCATAACCAGCTATCATCACATTGTAAAGAACTAAATCACTGTCGGTGAATCTTCTAAAAATTCCCTCCGCATAGGCTATATTTCCACATTTGGAGTACATATCGACCAATGCGCTGACCAATTTCTTATCCATTTCAATTCTTACTCTGAGCACATAACCATGAATTTGCTTCCCAAAAGCAAGGGCTGCTTGTAATGCACAGGCACTACTAACGCAAATGAGCATCAAAGCATCAGGCGTAGTCGCTTCATTTGTCCTAAACTCACTAAAAAGCTCAAAAACAGCTTCACATTGCTGCAGTTTGACATACCCGGAAAATAAAGCAGTCCAGACAACTGAATTCTTCTCAGCCAAGGAATCAAAGAGCTTTCGAGCTTCTGCCATGTTACCTTGAGACGAATAACCCACGATCATCGATGAAATTGAATATGGATTTTCCGTTTCTATTTGTGCATTAACTGACTCTGCATACCGCATATTACCACATTTGCAGTAAACATCGACAAGCCCACTGCTTATGAATGGATTCCAGTTTAGGTTCTTCTTCAAAATCCAAGTATGGACCTCTTTTCCAAATTTCAAATTCCTCAAACTCGAACAAGCACTTAAAACACTAGCGAAAGTGTGTTCGTTCCATTTGAATTTGGTTTGACCCATATGAAGAAACAACTTTAACGACTCCTCCTCATAACCATTCTGCTCAAAACCAGAAATTAATGTATTCCACGATATATTATCATTTATCTCAGGTTCACTCCAGAAAATATTTAAGGCCATGTCTAAGTTTCCTTCTCTGCAACAAGCTACTACCATGGCATTTTTCGAAACCACGTCAAACCCTCCACTGCGGCCATTAAATACTTCGCATACATCTATGAAACTCCCACACTTAGAATACATATCAATGAGTGAACTAAAAGCGAATCCACTCAAATCATTTCCTGTCTTCACCATTAATGAATGCAATTGCCTTCCAATTGAAACAACTGATAGCTTGGCAATCAAATTAAGCATAGTCGTAAAACTAAACTCATCTACTCTGACTACATTTTGCATTTCAACAAACAGCTCGAGGGCACTAGCTTCGCAGCCATGGCAACTTACGTAGCCTGCTAACATTGTGTTATAAGTAACCAGGTCTCTAAAAGGAGCCGAATTAAACAACGCACGGGCATTTTCCAACTCGCCAGCCTTAATGTTAGCGGATATTATAGCATTCCAAGAGAAAATGTTCCGTTCAGACATTTCGTCAAACAGTTTGCGCGCTTCCTGAAGAAATCCATTGCTTCCGTATAAGTTGATGAGTTGATTAGAAGCGAAAATTGTTGGTGCAAGAACCGCTTTAATGAACTGGGCATGATATAGTAACCCATTTTTCAGAGACGTCATTTATGAGAATGACGGGTTATTCAGACATGAAAAAGTCCAAAATAACAGCAACAGAGGCCAGAGTGAATCACAATCTACGCCATTTACCGCGTCAGAAGCAACTGAAAATTGGAAATTCAGAACAGAACGAGTTCAAAGCAGCGTTGTGGCATTGGAAAATGAAGCAAAACCCACGTAACGGATTTCTGAAGGGCGTTGTCAGCCGACTCAGCCCATCAGTCTTACCCAGTTGGACTCGAGGAAGACAAGTCCAAAATAAAAATAAGGCTAACAAACCCCAAAAAAGAAATCTCTCTAAGTGACTGGTCATATTTTAAATTATTTTTACTAATAAATTAGACTCTAAACTATAATATATAAATATGTTAAATTTAACGGTTACTCTTTTTTTTTTTGTTAAAAATAAGTATGGGCATCCGCCATAGATGAGACGTGAACGGATTCGTGGCAAACAAGACGTTTCCGTGGATTAATATAGTTGGGATAATAAGTGAGAGTCCGCAGCGCATAAAGGGTTTGCAAACACGTTCACATTTGTGGACACGTTCTTGAAGAAGCATTTGCACATGAGTTGTGCGCGGAGATGTGACATTTTCACATCTGCAAACATGTGATTACGCATGAGTTGTGTCCGCTAAATATTAAGTGCGGGGTGGATATTGGCAGCGGACGCGCAGGTTTCCACAGTGGACATTCGCTCCACACTTAACATTCTGCAGACACAACTTATGTGTGACCACATGTTCTTCTAAAATCAAGTATACGTAGAATGTTGGTATCTTTGGAAAGATGTGTGCCCGCAAACAATCACAGTTTATCATGCAAATATTTGTTATATAAGTACAGTTGTCTGCCCTTCACGTAAATGGATATAATCAAACGCTCACTCGCAAACATTCGAGACAGGTTTTTTAATAGAAAACGTGACAGTAAAGTTCATCTCATTCATTTCTCATAGTTTAGAATTTTATTTACTAACGAGATAAGTTTAAATTTTATTTTATCACTGATTTTATAGTTCAAAGTTTTTTCGGTTAAATTACCTTAACAATTTCGTGTAGGTTTTTTCGCTTGTATTAGAAGAAACTTATAAAAAAAAAAAAACAGTTTTTTAGTATTAAAAAAGCTAATAGCTTGTAGGAAAACACATCTTATAATATTATGGGTTTGTATTAACTTTGGTTACATTATTATGCAGATAGCAACCCTATTTTTATTTGACCATACGATGAACTATTCTCGTAAGACTACAACCATATTTTATAAAATAAGGTGATTCACATTATTATAATATCATAAATATTAAATAATAATATCGTAACAGGTGTTAAAAAAATTAAATATGCAGTCTGGCAAGTATGTGGCAAAGCAGTAAAGAAAAGTCGAGCATCCTAATCGCCTCCTCTGGCCTACTTAATTAGACAAATGATCACCGAGGAACAAAAGTCAACAACACATGTTCTTGCTTATTTTCAATTTCCCTTTCCTAATCCCCACTTATACTTTAATCATTATTCTTAATGTTATTTTATAAAATACGAGCATAACGCTGCTTGTGTAACGTGTATTTTGTGCCAATTGTAGGCTTTTAAAACCTTATATTACAAAAATTAAATACATAATTGTTAGAATTTGTTGTAACTCAAATTCTATTTAGATCAAGTAAGAGGGTTCGCATTGTAAATTTCATATAGAATTTTATTTTATTTATAAATTTATATAAGATAGAATCGCAAAACTCACAGTTGTATTTTGATATTTATAATAAATTTATTCATTTTTTCATTAATTCGATATATATATATATATAACAATAATAATATGGTGTCACGCAATATTATTCAATAAAATAATACGTAGGAAGATAATGTGTATTAGATTAATGGACATGGAGAAAGAGATCATGAGATTCCGGCACGTAATGCAAAGAAGAAAAATCCAATGAAAGTGGAAGTCAAATCTTTGCAACATCACATGCAAGCTTGGATGACTTTTTGTGTCAATGGTCCCTTTCTTCTTCAATTACATGAGAGACTAAAATACTCCTAACTTCATTTTCTTAATCTCATTTTACGAGGGGAAATGGCCGTTTATGTGACTCACAAAATTGTTCGATTAATTTTTAACGATCGAGATTGTTAAATATCGATGATTCTTCATAGTAGTTTGATGGTTTGTGTACATTTAATAGGGCATCACTCCTTGTTTTTTCTTCTAAATCTTCCTAGTATTCAAGTTCATCATGATTTTTAACTTGAAACTTCTTTTGATTGTTTACTAGAGATTTGATTTTAGTGTACTTAAATTAATATAATATTAAAAGAGACTGACAAAAAACGTAATTATCAGATAAAATATTGATAAATTAATAAATTAATTACTGTACTATGTAATTAATGACAAGTCAATTACTGAATAATTTTTACTAACAACTTAAATATTGAATTATAAAAAAATGAACTACTCAAACATCATCATTTTCTGTTGAAAGAAACATTAGTGCAAAAAAGATGCTGAAATATTACTCTTTGCAAATTCTAATTTTACTTCAGTTTTATGCTAAAATCGCAACAATGGAAGCAATATTATCGTGAAGACGATTCCGGGAAGCTTCGGCATGGTCTTCTCGTCGTCAAAAATAATTTTCACGTTTTCAATTTTTCAAACATCTTCTCGTCTTTGAAAGCAATTCCCTCTTCTCGATTTCATTGTCTAGTTCTCATCATCGGCTTCTCTTTTTTCTTCCAAGTCCATCGTCGTCCTTCTCCAGTGCTCATCACCAACGTCTTATTCCCTGCTGTGGAAAGCAATCTTTACGCCTCCGAAAGTAATCGTTCCACGGGAGAACATCATTATATCGTAGCGAAAAGTAATCTTTTAAAACTGTTTAGTAGAATAACGACGTTTCGCGAGAGAACAATGATGTTCTACAGCATAATAACAACGTTTTTAAAGGAACATATAACTGCGATATTTACTCCGTTAATTTTTCATAGTTAAGTATTTAAGTTGTTAGCGAAATTTAATTTGTCATTAATAAGTTTATAGTACAGTAGTAGATTTGTTAATTTTCCTAAAATATTATAAATGAATATTTTATTTTTCTTTGTTTTGAAAACTGGGCATCACTCAACTTTACTTGTAAAGACCGAAATTAATAATACACTAATCGTATAAAGGAAATAGAGACTAGAGTCAAAGAAAGTAGACATGGGAAATCAAGTTGATCCTGCTTTTTAACTTGAAACTTTTTAGTTGATTATTAGAGATTTTATTTAGTGTATTAAACTAATACGATATTAGAAAATGATGTTGTAGAAAGAGGACTATCATATATTAAATGATTAATAATAATAAATAGATGAAAATAGTGTGAAAGCAAGGAGAATGACAAAAAAGTAACTACTAGATCAAATATATATATATATATCATTTTGAAAAATGGGGAACCAAGCAATTGCACTTATTAAAGATATAGAAGAGTAATTATTAGAGAAAATATTTAATAAGAATATTCATTTTTACAATATTGAATATTCCGCTAATTTAATTTATGACTCATGAGCTTATTCGAATTGAAAATTATTTTTTGATAGGTTTGTTAGGTTCGACACATTTTAACTCGATAAGTTCGGTGAGCTAAATTTTTTTAGAATCAGCTTGGCCAGCCCATTTGTCAAGTTGAGTGTCGAGCAACGTTACTTGAGATAACGAGATTAATCTAGTAGTAACGAAGACCCACGTAAGGAAGGAAAATAAGGAAGAGTATAGAGCTAAAATGGGAGAAATTAATTAAGGAAAGTAAAAGCCAAATATTAGAAATGGAAGAGGAGATGTCACGGTCAATGAAAATGAAGTTGGCTCATTGACTTGAAAAGGGTCCTCTTTCTCTTTCTCTTTTCAAAAAGGAAGTCTATTGCCAACCACAGCCCTGTTGCTGAAGTGCATTTTTCTCCAATACAATCCACATGATATCAACCATTGGCGCCAGCCTTCACATTCGGCCTCTCATTCTCCCATTATTGATTTTGTCAATTCTCGAGCAATTTAATAATTCTTTTTATTCCAACTTTTTTGCTTTTCCGTAATTCCAAATTGACCTTTCAAACAAAGATCGTCCAATAATTTATGCAAAAGTTCAACCCAAAAACAATTAAATACATTACTTATGCACGTTTTCATATTTTTTTTATAGAAAAATAAATTATTTTTTAAAGGGGGTTTTTGGTAATTTTGGTTTTTTTCAAAAAGGAAAAGATTGTGGAAAATGAGTCAAAATCAGCTGCCTGTGGTCGCGTGACACAAAACGACAACGTTATAGTGGGTAGAGTCTGGAGGAACGTCCGTTGAATGTCTATTTTGTCCTTTTATTGAATTCGCGTCTTTAACTAATCTTGGTCTAAGAGTATACATTTATTATTTTCTTTATTTATGCATTTCAATATTATTTCTATGCCTATTGTTTTTATAAGGCCCCAAGTAAATATTTAATATTTTTAATTATTAGATCAAAGTATTATTATAAATTTTACTCTTAGAATTGCAAATATCACAGAAAATTAATAAAAATAAGCTAAAAAAAATGAAGTTTCTATCATTATATTAATCTACTTGCTTGCATGAATTTGATTCTCGGAAAGTGAGTGTAGGGCTAACACCAGCCATCGAGACATAAAAATTTAATGTACGACAAAAATATCTTATCATCACTTGTATGTATGAAAAAAATTGTAGGGAAATTAACAAAATAAATCTTATAATTTGAGCTCAGCGACAAGTGAAACTTTAAATAATTTTGTAAGTAATTAAAATATTGAACTATGAAAAATGAAGAAAGCAAACATCGCCGTCACTTTTCCTGTCAGAAAACGGTGAGTCAAATGTCGAAGTCCTGTTTTTTGCTTAGAAAATGCCAAGGACGTGAGTTGAATCTTCAACGGACGTCCAATGATCAACCTTGGATTTCCTTAAACAACGAGGGACATTCAAAGCTGATCCACGAGGAGACTAATATCTTATGGGAATCAGATTAGCTCTTATACCAAATAATATAAATCAAAATAACTTTAATTCCAAATGATGGGCAACAAAATAGGCAACAAGCCAAACAATTGGATAATAAATAAGGAAAATATGAATTAAGGGAAAAGAAAATCAGAGTAGAAGGAGGTCAAACTGAAATAGGATGGTCGGCAGATAGAGAAGAATAACGGACGATTGCATGGAAAATGATAAAGGAAGAAAAGAAGATGATTGTTGGATTAGATTAAGGAATGTCCAACACAAAAAATGGACGTCCGACGCAAGAGATGAACAGCTATGATGAAATAGAGGGAAGACTTCGACTTAAGACAGACGTCTCTCGTCCCACAATGGACGTCTCTTATCTCACAATGAACGTCACTCGACTTGAAACAGACATCTCTCATCCCACAACAGAAGTTCTTTGAGTTTAAATGGACGTCCTTCGACTTAAAACGAACGTCCCTTGACATATGACAGATATCCTTCAACCAACAACAAATGTCCCTTAACCCACAACAAATTTCCCTCCACTTATGATGTCATTTAGAATTGAGAGACATCGTGGATGCTAAGAGACGTTCATTGATATAGAGAAACGACATTGTTTAGTATTAAGAGACATCTATATTGACAAAAAACGTGATTACAAAGTTTACATAATTCAAAATTTTAATTGTCACCAAAATTTCTTCAAAATTTAGCGTGTTGGTGACCCCAAGCTCCAAAGTTTGTTTTGTTAATTTTTTCAAAACTGTATGTTTAATAAACTACAACATGTTAATTGTACATGACATTGGCTGGCATGCAAAATCATCATATTTACATTAGATAGAATATTAAATTTATTCCTCATGGAGCAGAAACAGATAATATTAAAATTGGAAAATCTTAATATAATATTAGAAATAAATAGAAGTTCCACGTGTACAGTAGAGAAGAGGGAAGAGTGTACTGTCAAAACATTGACTATTCCGAAACGACCGACGACCCAATGCCCGTCTTTGTTGACTCCTTAATTTTATATTGACTCGTGGGCTCCACACGTGGGCCAAATACCCACATTCATTATCGGCCTCTTCACTCTTCCTCAACCTCTCTCTCGCTCTCTCTCTCTCTCCGGTCGAAAAATCGAAGAATATAAAAATAAGTACTTTTCTTCCCAAAGTTTGTAGCTACATTTCCAAAGTGTGCCCAATCATACTTTGTCTACACATTGTGCAATACAACACGTTCCATAATTAACGCGACAAATCTCCATATAATGCACATGTTCTATAAATTAAACCAAACTAAACCCAACGGGTTAGATAAATTTGGTTATTTTTTTGTGTTATTTGCGTTTGTTATTGGCGTTGCCATAGCAGTGGAATAATCAAATAATGATAAGATGGGTTGATTCAGTGAATCAGTTTAGGGTGATTAGTTGACTGGTATTGATTGTAAGGGTGCCCTGTTTATCCTGTCATTAAAGGAGTAATTATTGAGGGTGTGTGGTGGATTCAAGTATGGTGCATTAGTAACAGCAAAATAATTCTATAAATATTATTTGGATAATGCCAAGACTAGAACAAGAGTCACCATGTGACCTCTGAAGGTTTTATTATTATCACTCTGGTCGGTACGTATCTCTGACACGCTCGATATTTGTCTGATTTTCTCCCTAATTAACCCAAAAAATAATTAATTACCTTGTTTATTTAATGACTTTTTTAATGGTAGACCCTTCTTCTGTACCCACAATAATAAATATTTCCAAAAATTAATAAATTAAATCTTAGAATAAATATTATAATTATGTTTTTAGTTTTTTTTTTTTTTTTAAGTAGAACGTTATTTTTCCACTAAATAAATTTAAAAGATTGCTTTTCGCTACAAAATAATTATTTTTTATGGTGGAAAGATGATCTTTTATAGGAAAAAAATTACTTTGCACATAAAAAAGTGAGACACTAGTGATAAGCATTGGAGGACAATTACGAACTTGGGAAAAAAAAGAGAAGCAGATGATGATAATTAGATGGGTGAAATCGAAAGAATGATGTTAGAAAAATTGAAAATGTGATAATTATTTTTAATAACGAGAAAACTATGTTGGAGCTTCTTAGCACCATCTTCGAGGTGAAATCGCTTCAATTATTACAATTTTAACATAAAATTGAAGTAGAATTAGAATTGCAGAGACTAATATTTCGGTGAAAAGTAATATTTGCTTCAATTCTTTCAATAGTTAACGGGTAATATTTGTGTTGTCTATTTTCTATATCTGAGCGTTTTATTTATTAACAAAAATTATTTAATGATTGTCTTGTCATTAATTACATAGTATATTGATTGTTTTGTTAATTTTATTGATAAATATTCATTGAGTTGTACGTGTGTTAACAATGTCATTAGAACGCATCATGTAATGTGTTAATACGTCGTTTGTTTATTAATAAAATAATTTTAAAATGAAAAATTCAGAATTATCTAAAATTAAAATAAAAGAGGCTTATGGCATGCCGACGTGAGAAGCGTTCTGGGTCTATATAACTGCAGTGGCCTCTCCGTGTTTTAGTAGAGTTGGAGCTTTCATGGCCACTTGAAGCTTCACCTATCAATTACAAGGGCACACACTTCAAACTCCATTACTCTCTCGTTTCATTGTCTGTGCTAGTTAGATAACTTCGCCGACCATGGCCTCCCTGAAAGAGAATGAGAAAACCGCCGTTGTTTCCGGTCAAACTCGCACGAACTTGCAGGATTTTGATCCTCCTAAGAAACGGAAGAGAAATAAGTATGCTTACCTTTGTGCGACGTTGGCTTCTATGAATTCCGTTCTACTCGGTTACGGTGAGTATTTATCTAATGTTATCATCTTTTCCAATTCCCGTTCTTTCTTGCCGTGGTACCGGCGGTTTTGTAGTCCTTTTTTTCTGCGAGGTTTTAGCTTCAGTACGTATGAACGAGTCGTCGTCCTTGTTTTGTTGTATAATCTGCAGATATTGGTGTGATGAGCGGAGCTCAAAAACCCATTCAAGAGGACTTCAACCTCTCCGATGTTCAGGTCGAAATCCTCGTCGGTATTCTCAACCTCTATTCCCTGCTAGGAGCTTTGGGAGCCGGGAGAACCTCTGATTGGATCGGCCGCCGCTACACTATGGTACTCGCCGGAGCTATTTTCTTCGCGGGAGCTATCCTTATGGGGTTCTCCACGAACTACGCTTTCCTCATGTTCGGTCGCTTCGTCGCCGGTGTCGGCGTCGGTTACGCTCTCATGATTGCGCCGGTATATACTGCCGAGGTTTCTCCTTCCTCATCTCGCGGCTTCTTAACCTCATTTCCTGAGGTAATATACGATTCCACTCAATCCTTACTAATATTCTTCTTCGCCATTGCCAAAAACCAATTTTTCCTCATCATAATCTTCAAATTTCTCAATGTTTTGGTCCAAATCTTCAGGTGTTCATCAACAGCGGAATATTGTTTGGCTACATCTCCAACTACGCTTTCTCTAAGCTTCCCACTTACTTGGGATGGCGCCTAATGCTCGGTGCAGGTGCAGTGCCGTCGGTGTTCTTAGCCATCATCGTCCTAACCATGCCGGAGTCTCCCAGGTGGCTCGTTATGCAAGGTCGGCTCGGCGATGCCCGGCGAGTTCTAGAGAAAACTTCCGACACGAAAGAAGAAGCTCAGATTAGGCTCGCTGACATCAAAGAAGCCGCCGGAATTCCCGAAAACTGCACAGACGAAATCGTTCAGGTCACTAAGAAAAGTCACGGAGAAGGAGTCTGGAAAGAAATATTCCTCCACCCTACTCCGAAAGTCCTCCACATCATGATCGCCGTCGTGGGTATTCATTTTTTCCAACAGATCACCGGAATAGACGCCGTCGTTTTATACAGTCCCAAAATCTTCAACAAAGCGGGAATCACCTCGACGAATTTAACGCTACTCGCCACGATGGCCGTCGGATTCGTCAAAACTATGTTCATCCTCGTGGCTACATTCCTACTTGATAGGATCGGACGGCGGCCTTTGCTCCTGAGCAGCATAGGGGGGATGGTAGTATCACTTGCAACGCTCGGATTCGCCCTCACTGTCATCGATCAGACCCACCACGCAGATAAGTGGGCCGTAGGACTGGCCATCACCGGTGTCCTATCCTACGTGGCAATCTTCTCCATTGGAATGGGCCCCATTACGTGGGTCTACAGCACAGAGATTCTCCCGTTGAGGCTACGCGCCCAGGGTGCGAGCATGGGAGTTATTGTCAACAGAGTCACCAGTGGGGTCATTTCGATGACGTTTTTGTCTCTCTCCAATGGAATCACCACCGGCGGGGCCTTCTTTCTTTTCGCCGGGATCGCTACGGTGGCTTTTGTGTTCTTTTACGTTCTTTTTCCTGAAACACAGGGCAGAGCGCTGGAGGACATAGAGGGTCTTTTCGGTAATTTCTGCTGGAAATTTTCGGCAAAGAAGAAGAACAAGGACGTTGACGGTGCAGCTAACGGGACAGGTCAGAAAACGGTGCAGCTAGCGGGGTAACGGGCACGCTTAGGTAGTGGCATAGGCCTAGTTTTAGTAAATACGAATGCCTTTCTTTTCTTTTAAAGTGAAGACGACTTGTCGTCGTGGGAGTAAAGAATTGGAGTCTGCATTGGAAAATGAAAAAAAAGGGGGAAAAAAGATTAAAAAAGGGCTGTAATAATCTGGAGGAAGAAGAGTTGGAACTTGTTGATAGATCTAGATCATGCCCCCGTCAAAAAGCTTGAGATAGAATTTTATGTACTCGTCTTTTTTTTAAATCTATTGGTCGAGTTTGAGAATCACGCTAGGGACACCAATTTGATCTGCTTCTACTTCTTTTTGTTGCGCCCGAGTGACAGGCTAAAGGTAATTTATAAATAAACTATAACCAACTGAACAACACGTCAATGCATCACCAATAGAATACAATTATTACCAATTCCCCATAAAAAGATTACCAATAACAGGACATTGATGTTGACAGGTAGGGCTGTCACATGTATGTGCATTTGGTCGAGCCATTCTTCGTAGAGGTATGCATCAGCAGGTTTCTGATGAGAGGGAGAGAGAGTGTGAAGTGACAGCAAGAGAGCGAGAGAGAGTAATTGGCAATTAATTTAAGATGGACAACTCAGATGTTTACAAATCTCATGACCAAGACAGACTAGCCTGGAAGATGGAGAAAGAAACCTTCATAAATATGAATTGCATCATTCTCGGCAGTAATTACAATAATAATACAAACATACATTTACATTGTGTAAACCAACGAAAAAGAATATAGCCAAAATCTTTTTACTTCTCAATGCCTTGTTGAAGGTACTGTATTAAGTCATACCCAGCTGTGGTCCATTTGTTGTAGGCATCCGTACATACCCGGATCATGAAATTAGCCGCTTCACGCTCACTCATTTCGGGATGAAATCTCTTTCGAAGATTTCCAATCGGGTCGCCCCGACTAAAGCAGGGAAGGCCACTGTCTAGCATTAGTGAAACAGTGTTTATAATCCCGTCCATGTAGCGGCGAGCAGCAAGGTACCCCTTCACACACAAGCTGATAACATCCAACAAGAGTAAAATGCATTAACTCTCGCTATTAAATGGGCGTGAAGAAAGTAAAAGAAAGAAAACCCCTAATTTGAGTAATTATGTACCTGACAAATAAGTTCCAGGTTTCACTTTTCATAACCCCAGAGGGGTCTAGTAGTTGTGTCATTTCGTGACTCAACTTAAAGTGAGCACTTTCAAAGCGCATGTTCCCCCCAGGTGAGGTTTCCAGAATAAACCCAAAATCAATATGGACTAGCCTTCCCACACTGCGTTAAGTTATGTAAGAAGAATATTATTATGTTTCCAAATTCTCAGCATTTTTTTGGGTCTGAACCAAGGAAAATTTTAGTTGACATGAAGAATGTTCTTGAGTAGTGAAACTTTAAGGTTTTTTCCGTAACAAAGTTCTGATCAACTATGCCAAATGAGAAAGGGAATACATTACTTGTCAATAAGAAGATTCCCATTGTGTCTATCCTTTGGTTGAAGTAAAAGGCTGGCAACTGCGTAACCTGCACTACTTACAATGAAGTTCTCTCGTGCAGCTTCAAAACTTGGAGAGCCAACAGGTCCGTAATCCTGCTGAAAAATCTCATACAAACCCCCATCAGTTAGTTCACCCATCTGACTTCTGCTACGTGTATTAGGAACAACCTGACAGAGGGACACCATCGGGAGTCAGGAGATAGGTGCTTCAATAAATTCACGAAGAAGAAATTGAAGATTTTATTACCATTAGTTGTGCTGGTTACTCAACAAGAGAAGTCCAACAAAAATAGAAATTTACCTCAATGATACCCTTCCCAGGGCCAGTTGGAAGGACACCATAAGGAAAAAGGTAGAGATTAAGTCCAACTGCTTCAAATATGTCCCTGAGAAGTGCTATTACTTGCAGAGCAAGAACATCTTGGCGGCAATCGTCTCCAACCTTCAATAAAAAGAACCATTAACAGTATGTACGAAACAGCACCAACTTAAATTTAGAGCTAATAAATTTTTCCTTGGAAAACAGATATCATATACTATTATTCCTCGTTTAAACTATTCTAGGTTGTAAAAAATATGATATAAATACACATACCCAGACAAGAAAATTACCTCAGCTTAACATTCTTATCTAACTCAACAGTTACAATGTTCTCACGCCACTGAACAAATAGATCCTCCAAATATGTTAAATCATCTGTCAGCAATAACTAACTGAGACAGGATCAATAAAGCTTCCAAATATCCTCATTCTCTCTTCGTAGTTCGTGTATATTTTTCACTCATGAACTGGTCCAAAGTTTGACTTTCATGCTCAAACTTTGGTAGTCAGCCTCAGGTAAATAAATTATCTTCTTTCTCCTCCATTTATAAACCTAAATGTCAATTTTTATTTCCTACATTTAATGGATAGACCAATTATGGTCTCAAAATGCAGCCATTGAAAAACAGAAGGATTCTAGATATTGAAATGCTTGTTCAGACATAAATTAATTCGCAAGTCTAGAAAAAAATTCAACGCAATAACTTTTTAAAATTATTGCAGGCTTTTAGGTTCTCTCTGACCACATTATAAATAGAAACTTGAAATGACCTGGGCATCCTCAAAATCAAAATGCAAGCAGACTGCCTATGAATCTCATTCATCAAGCACAAAAAGGTAAATAAATTAGGATATTAGGACTTGATTGGACAAAATAGAAAGTGAGATGACTGGTAAAGGAAAAAGATACAATGGCACTCCAATCTGAGACAAAAATCACTACATAGGTATTTAAGTTGTGAATTTCCAAAAGGAATTTCTGTCTAATATTATTACCCAT
Source organism: Begonia loranthoides (assembly GCA_022433065.1). Lineage (NCBI taxonomy): Eukaryota > Viridiplantae > Streptophyta > Magnoliopsida > Cucurbitales > Begoniaceae > Begonia > Begonia loranthoides. The sequence goes on from CM039471.1 coordinate 4,242,909, forward strand.
AACATGACTAGGTTTTGTGGCAGACAATATCTAATCTTCATTAAGTTGGTTTGTAATATATTTAAAGAATCTGATCTAAGAAAGTTTTAAATTAAAAGTATCCATAAATGTTGACGTTAAGAAGACACATTATTTACCTCTTTTTTATAAGAAACGAATTTTATCAAAATAAAGTAGCAAGTCATGGAAAGAGAGCATAAAAACTTCTCCCGAAAAAAACAATAGATGAAAACGCCTTTAACCTACAAATACAAATATGATCATACAAATGAGTAATTTCTAAAATGCTTATAATTATTAGTCCACTTCTCAATAAAAAAACTAATGATGTACCACAAATCACTACTGCCTTTTGTCATGTCATAAAAAAAATAATAACATGACAACATAGTCAAAGGACCATGTTATTGCTAATAAACCAAATCTCCAAAGAAATTTTAGCTTCATATTTCTTTATTCCCATCCAAAATGATAACTTAGAATTATTTATTGCATTATTTTTCTCTTTCTTATCTTACATTTTTTTTAATTTGAAAAACAACTGATGTAATAAAAAAATACCCTTCTTTCACCGTCTCCCAAGCTTGAAAGATTTTGTGTGATGGTGTGACCTTATTATCAGTGATAACAAAGTGTTTAAGACAGCTGTGTAATTCTCTCTATGTTGACAACTTAGCAAAGATTAGATTTCAGATTTAATCAAAAGAAAAGCACGTTCAGAAATTATCTATAAATGAGCTTACCTTGAAAATACAAGCTTGCGGCTTTATATCATTCTGGTCCCCATCCCGATCAACTACATTGAATGTGATCATTATAGGAACTTTTGCTGCTGACTGTAAGGGAATTCCACTTTCTACCTGAATTCCCCTGACAAGCTTGCTTGGGGCAGTTGGTAGATAGAGATCTTCTCCTTCCATTTCAATTTTCTCCAACTCCCTTTGAAAAAAATTATCCGCTATGATTCACTAATAGCTCAAAATGTGGGAAGTCACTGGATTTTATTGAGTAGGAAAGTTACCTCCGAATACCAGCTCGGCGCTCTTCCTTTGGAAGCGGAAAGAGCACACCAGATATAGAAGTAACTTTGTCAAAGAAATCAAACTCTCTTCGAAACAAATCAAGAGCCTTGCTGGAGAAACCATCAACAATGCGCTGCCTAACAACTGGCAACAGCGCTTGAAATGAACTAAGCTGTAAACATATTAGTGTGTTAAAATTTATCACATCTTGAGATACTGACCACGCCAAATGGTTGAATATATTGCACAAAGTATTTCACTGTGACATTTCTAAAAATCATGCATAAGCTGATAAAATTTGCATTCGACACCCAAACAAAACTTTTGATGATCTATAATCGTTTTTTCTAACCAGTAGCAAAGCAGTCAAAAGATTTATGGTGTGCGTAAGAGCGCAAAAGAGTTTCCATATAAAGTAAATTAAACAAATATAAAAATTCTCACAAGCACACCTTTGTCGAGCCAATATCTTTTCCAGAATCTGGTTCAGAACCCTCACCCTGCCAATCATAAATTCAGTATTCACTTCAAAATTACCAGATCTACTAATTCAGTTGGAAGTAAATGCAACCACAGTTCCAAGAAGAAAAGTAAAGATGGAATTTATAAACCTGTAAGTGCCAGATTAATATATGGGCAAATATGTCACTCCTTTGGGTTGCTCTCAGCAAATAACCTTCTACTAACCTCTGCAAAAGGAAGGAACTAAAAATCTTAAAGATGGATGAGAGAGATTAAAGATATTATACACATTTACAACTTCTTCAAGAAGGTTGGTGAAGAATCAAGTGCCAATAAGAGTATTACATCACAAAAGCTAATCCAAACGAATGAGTTTTCAAACCTCAGTCAGCTGTAGTGGATCCAGTAGGTCAATTTCAATTACATCAATCAAAGGACACTTCTTTTCACGCAAAAGATAATCTACTACGTGTCTATTCAATTGGTACGAGTTAGAAGAAAGTAATGTGAATAATCTTAGTAATTAACAAATTATAAATTGTTTTTAGTCCATCCACTGAAATTGCAAATAAAATTTCAGTTTGCCTAGATTTTCAACTTAAATGCAGTATCAAACCTCTGCAAGATTAACAGCCATTGGTTAAATTCAGCTTGATAAGAGCTATGACAGATGGTGATATTTAAACGAAGGAAGCAATGATCTTCGAGAACCTACCCCTTCATCATATTGAAGAGCTTGCACTAGCTGTGGCATGAAGAAGGTTACTCTTTCTGGTGGATAGGACTCCAAAACCCTAAGAACATAAGCCATAACACGAGGGTGTCCCTTAAAAGCAGGAGTAAGAAATTCAAGAGCTTGGGTGATTGAACAGGCAGCCCAGTGGGGCAACTGTTGCAAAAGCACTGAATTTTCTTCAATAGCTTTAGGGGTGACAAAATATGGCAATGCCTCGGGTATGCTTCGAACATCCAATATGTTTAACTGTACAATCAAAAAGACATTTAAGTATTAGGGAAGAAGGACATTATTCAAAACCAACAACCGAAGGCCAGGTACAACTTGCTCACAAAGATGAAAAAAAAAGAAGAAAAGAATTAGAAGCAAAATAACAAAATAAATAAATACTAGTAAGTGAACCACATTTGTTTATTAGTTAACTATTGGATGGCCAGCAAAACCTCTCCCATTCGATATTAAATAATGTGTTCTGAACGAGTATCGAAATGGAAGGAAAGGTAGCTCCTGAAAAAAAAAATGAATTCACCATCAAATAGCACTGATTTTAATACCAAGGTTCCATATCTGTTCTTTCACCATCAATGTATCTCACGAAAGAAGAAAAACATTCACAATGTCATTGGAACATTAAAAATAGAATTATCTTTTATGAGGAAGACCTAGAAATGGATTATAGTCTCAAATACTTCTGTCAAAATCTTTTTTAGTGGGGAAAAGCTATATGTTCAAACCATCCCAATAACTCTCAGTCTAGTAATTTGAAAGCTCAAGCCATTCCTCTAGAAAGGTGTTGACATCCGCAAGAGGGTCATTAACATTTTCCAACTGATATAAACGAGAAAAATCTTCAACATTTTGATTTATAAAGTCAGATGTATCTTTACATGTTAAAACAGAAACTAGGAATAATCTAACCTACGAAAAAAAATGAATGTTGCTATTCTAAGAAACAAATCTAATTTGTTCATGAGAAAATATTAGATCTTTCGCAACTGCTAATATTGTTGCTGTATTAGGAAAGATTACAGAAATAGTTTCAAATGATTAGGAAATAATTTTGGCAATCCTCAATGCAAATATATACCTGTACTAACTGAGTAACTTCCGTTCTCAAGAAAGTATTTGCTGGAAACCTAGAGACTAAACAAAAAGCAATCCGAGGATCCACAGAAAAGGCAGTCCTTGAATATTCAATCCATTTCTCTGAGCTTATTTTAAGCCGAGATGTACTTTCCCTATAAAAAAAACAGAAGGCCTTTAATGCAAATTGAAACAAGCTAGATGAAAGTTAAAATCAAATATCTCAAGCATTATCATTAAAGTCAACTGCACTAATTTACTTTGAATTAAGTGGATGTGCCCAAACTTCAAGTCTATCTGCCTCATGCTGGCACAGCATCAAAAGTAGTTGCTTCCTTTTCTCTCTTCCTAAAGTATAATTCTCCATCTGGCCCCAAACGGGGTGATTGTTCTGCAAATATTCATGTAAAAAATTTAAATTATGAAAAAGTAACATATAAGGGCCTTGAAAGAATGCCCTCACGGACAATTGTTAAGAAAGATAGAGCGATCAAATTTTCAAACCAGAACCAGTCCGTGTTTACTTCAATGGGATAGAATCTTTACCACATCAAATAATAAGGTCCCATTCTCATTTCCTTGTCCTTTTCCATCAGAGGGCAAACCATCCCCATGCTCATGTGAAAGGTAGTGAACAAAGGCAGAGACAGATTGAGCCTCGCTCTGAGCAAAATTCATATTGTTGACATCAAACCACTCCGGCTCATACGCAAACCATCCTAGAGATGTGCTGAAATAGATCAACAAATTTTTAATCTTCATATGGACTTAAGTATCAATTCTGATGGGCATAGAGAAATATAATCATTCTACGTATATTACAATAAAAAATTTGTCATCGGTTTTCTTATGTCTGACCAACAAGACTATAAAGGATAGTCAGGAAATTTTTTGTTAACCCTCCTTTACATATTCTTTTTCAATAATACATAATACTTATAATTGGTAAGAAAAAAGAACGATTAGACAAGACGTACAGGCCACATATAAATCCCAAAGAATGATACCATGTTAGGACATTATTCTAAACTTCAAAGTTTCTACCAAAAAGTTGCAAAAATGTAGTGATTGGAATTGAAAATTACATTCTTAAGCAGAAATGAAGACTGGAAACTGTCATAATATGTTGATGAGATATAGATCAAACGACTGTTAGTTAAGGATCAATATGAGTAGCATCCCCAAAAATATAACGTGAAAGATATGATGCAATGATTATTTTCATAAGCTTCATCCATTCAACTTAAAATGAGGTGCTAAATTGACAGATTGCAAAATTGAAACTCTCTTAAAATTCTATGCATATATACTTTGTACCTTATCATGGAGGCTAAAGATTTTAAGCCATATCAATACTCTATGTTTATCATGAAAGGATGAAGATATATAAAGAATATAGGAGTCAATACACTCAATAAGTATGTGTAATGCAACTGATCACATAGAGTTCTAGACATCACCGATATATCCGATCCTCCAGCAGCTGAAGCCCAGTTTTAAAGTTCTGTAGATTACCCTGCGACTGGCATGAGCAGAACTTGAGCCCAAGAAGCATTAGAGTAAAGAAAGAACCAGTAGCTGCAGGGTGGTGAGAAAAGCTCCAGGGGAGCTTAGTAGTCCCTTGTAACAATCGACCCAGTAGTAGGAGTTGCTCAACACTGTTATGTCGAACTACCTACACAACCAAAGTGGAATATGAATCTTGTTAAATATAGCACTAGAAGATATCCCATGTGGGAATTATGTACTTATTAGTTACTACAGAAACCCAATTAGGAACGAAACAGTCAATACCTTGCAGTAAATAATTCCACCATAAAGGAGGTGAAAAAAGTCTAGAGATAAAACACAGATGTACATCCATCAAGAAGTATACGAAATAAAAGCTTTGTGAAAGATTTGCAAAATTCTCCATGTAGCAAATTCCCAATTTGATGCTCAGCTTAAAATGCTTGACTGAACTCAATATCCTTTCCACAATAACTAAATGAGAATGGCCATGGTGTGGCATGCCAAACAGGTGCAATATATTTTACTTTAGAACAATCGTGCAAAAACTTACACATGAATATCAGCATAAACAAGCTCCTGATAGATAAATTAATCTTGTTTTGACATTCAAAAAATACCAAGGAGAAAATGAGCAAAAATAATGGTTTGTTTTTTTGGGTATCAATAAAAAGAAAATAAATTGATAGTGAAATTCCTAACCTCAAAGCGGTCAATGAAAAATCCAAGCCAAATTCTATGAGCAATTATTTGCTCAACAGGATCGCTTTCTGGCTGCAATTCTGGCTCCCCAGGAGAAAGGTGGGGTCTTAATTTTGCAGCAGGTCCTGAATACCTAGCTTCTGATGCAAAAAGGCCACGCTTTGTGTCGATTGTCCACAACCACGCATCCACCAACTCAGCAAGCACAAGAGACCCCAGCTGAGGTGCAGCAGAAACTAACCAAGTCCAAATGAAAACACCAGTTTCAATGGCATCGGGGGTAGAAATGTAAGCTGGACACCAACAAAGAAGGCGCAGAAGTTGTGAGAAGCCCTCTATATTCTTTTTTGAATCGGACACCTGAAATGTTACACATTAAAGGACAGTAAACATACTACCAAAGATCTTTTCAACATAATTGGGTGATTATGAGCAGTAGCTTACCAAGTTAGAAAGAAGTAAGGCAGTTGCCTGCGAACAAGTTTCCTGAAATTGTGACTTGTCCACAATCCTACCTTTCTCTGCCTTGTTAACAAAATGCTGAAGTGACTGCACAAATCTCATAAGCAACATTGCATTGAAAGAATCATCTTCAGCCTGTGAAGGTTGGGAAAATGCCCCAGATATCAATCGTTGAAGCCCAAGACCAAGTCCAAAACCAGCTGGTGTAGAACCATCAGATTGAAATCCACCAATGCTGTTATACAACCTTCTCATACCAGCAATTTCTCCAGCATAGTTGCTCTTAACTGTCGCACTGACTATACCAGTACTAAGCACCTCAAAGTTGAAGACTTCTGTTAACTTTAAGTAGGCTCCTGAAGCTGCAGCAGCAGCAGCCATGACAGCTGGAATATTTGCTGTTTGTATACCTGTCCAGCAATCATTTTTCCCAGTACCAATCCGGATTTCAGATAGAAGAGAAATAACATCAGGTGAATGCTGGGCTCTTTGCCATGTGTTGGCTTTGCAAAGCTTCTCCTGAATCATTAGCATTATATTATCAAAATTTCTGAAACTAATAAAAGTTCCAATGTTATATCATCACGTAGAGCACAAACTTTTATACTGTCATCTTTGTTCTCTAAAATATATACTTTTCATTCATATTTTCCTGATGGTATCCTAGGAACTTTACAACCAAATCATGCACTTTCCATTTTTGTACCCTTTATTTATCATTATATTCATTTCATAATTGTTTGAGAGAAAAAGGATATTTAGTGTTGCTTTCATATATAAAAAGAAAATCTACTTACATACATATATAAAAAGAGAGAGAGATAGAGACAGAGACAGAGCTACATACCGATCTACAAAAAAAAACAATTTCTTTATACATACATGGTAGAAATTTATGCAGTTCTCAAAGGTAAGAAAAATGACTCAAACCGAAAAAGTTCAAAAAAAAACAAGAAGAAAAATTTTCCACTATCAGAAGTGTCATTGTCAACCTGTAGGAGACCCTGGCTAGTGCAGGGAGCATATGAAAGTGATTTGATTATCCATTCACGGACAACCTTTTGATATAAAGATCGAACAGTCACAATCCAAGAGGGATCATGGACAACAACAGAGGGCGAGTCGTTGTGCATTGAAAAGAGTAGAGAGTCCAAGCAAGAAGAGTTCCACAAAACCTGCAACCATGCCATTCCTTCGTTTAAAGATTTAAGGAAATGAAAATGCAACGAAAGCAATAATAGAAAATAGTAAAGCATACTCTCAGTTCCCATATTTTATGAATTTCACTTAATAAAAAAATCTATAAAAGTTGGGACCTTGAGACAAATCAGGGAAATTTTGACTCACTTCTAGCCACATTAAGATAACTACCAACTACGGTTAACGAATATTATGAGAATGACTGTATTGAGATTGAATTGGAAATCTAAGAATGACAATAAGAAAGTAGATACCAAAAATTAAACTAAAATTAATGAAAAACATATGGACTAAAAGTATAAATCATTTTCGCTCGACTTACCTGTGGAAACCTATCTCTGAGTTGCGTCAATAAATTGACAGCAATATCGCGAATATGTTCCTCCCTCTGAGACATACTTCTTATTAGGAAACAGGTGTGAGCAAAGAGAGTTGAATCTCTGACTTCAGCTACGTCACCAGTTTCAGATATTCGATCTTCCTGACACAGATAGAGAAACAATGATATTCCCATGGGAAATATTTATTTGCTATATAAATTAATTGCACAGCGGGAGAAAGGGAGGGAAAGAAAGGGATGATAAAATATACATCAACAAAGACAAAAAGAAGATGGTACTTGGATTGATGCAAAAGAGAGCTTAGTTACCTAAAGAAGAAACAATGTGAAGATCAAGATCATTAGACCAAAGCATCAAGCAACGTGGAAAATGCAGTATTCTCTTTTGAGCAAAATGGTTTGAGTGTCAATGAAAACCAATATCCCTAAGGGGCTGGATCAACTAGTTTGCTTAGAGATCCTACCTTGTGGCATTACATAGATCAACTCTCAAGAGTCATCCACTAAGGCATAAGCCTTTGTCTTGACAATTCACGCGGTTAGTGGTGCATTTCATGAACCCAGCAAACATGTCCACACAATTGAACTATTTGCCTATCTAAGTAAAAATTGAATGGTTCACCACCATTCCAACATAACATTGAAAAGAAAAAATCATTTTCGGATTTTATATATATTTATAATATTGTGGCATGTGATGTAGAAAATATGTTCATACATGTAGATCATTGCGGCTTTTATTTATAAGAGGTGATAGAACAGATGTTGGCCAACACTGATTTGAATAATTGAAGTCTTAAGACAACTCATATTCTCCTGACCCCCTCAAATTGCAGCATGGAAATGTACATTCTAACAAAAAAAGGACGAGAACAAATTGAGGGTGCCTAAGATAGTGCCATTTTTCAGACTTTCAAAGGATTGTATTGTAATACTCTTTTTTGGTGGGGAGGGGGTAGGGGTTGGTTGTTCGCCGCTAATTGTGAAATCTTTTAGTTTTTGAGGATGTGTTTCCTCACAACTCTCTATGTTCGTCAATATTCCATGCACAAAAGCTTTTTGTTTTTGAGGAATGTACTTTCTTGTAGTTCTCTCTGTTTCATGTATATTTCACGCATAAATATTCTATACTTTAGTGGAAAAAAAATCAGTTATTCATTTATAAGAACTTGACAAGTTTATTCAACTCTTAATAACAGAACGTCATAGAAAAAGAAACTGCACTATCAACTTCAGGGACTGCCAGCTCGACGTCCCAAAATCATTGATCTCTCAGCTACTGTGTTATTCCCCCTTGCCTAAGGAAGGAGGATGAAGCCCTTTAATTTTGAACGATATGCACTTTTAGTAAAAAATAAAAAATAAAAAATTGAAGCCCATAATATTTGGCAGAAGACAAATTACTACATACAAGATACAACTGATGGAAGAGGGTATAGCACCTGAAGTATTACAAAGAATGAGTAAAATAGCTTACCAGCCATGAAACTGCAGTGTCAAATGCCCTGTGAACTATTGCAACCAAGCACTGGAAGACAGCAGGTAAAAGATTTGGGGTTCTTAGGTACTCAAAAACACAATTGAAGGCACTTTTTGAAGCATTAATATCGGTGTCGCCATTAAGAATGCCCCCATTACTGCTGAAACGTATTATCTCCAAAAAAGATACAGCAAGTAGATATGTGGCCTTCACTCCTATACAGAAAAAGAAGCAAAATTCAGACACCAAAAAAGATTAATCAAAAGTAACATCTCAAAGACGATTAAGGTGGTTAAAATGTACATCGCATAAATATGCTGAGCAGTTTACAAAAACGAAATGAGAATAAATATAAACCAAGAGAGAAAAAAATAACATGATGTCAAGGATAAAAAAGAAAGGAGACTTATATTTCCCGAATTCGATCATATTTACTATTCTATAAAGCCAATTAACGCGAATGAAGGAAAGGAAAAAATCACATATGATTATTCATAGAAGGAAAACTATTTCCGAAGAACATTTCCATTTCCTTCAATATCCAAACAACTAAAGACAGAAAACATGAGGGCAACAAATGTAACTTTCTATTCACCCACCCTCTCTTCACTTTAATTGTAACTCTATATCCACTTTCACATAATCTACATTAACTAAAGCCTAGATATATCAACCTGCTAGCAGTAATAGAGCACAACGGATTGTATAAATACACAATCCATCAAAATTATAAGAGCTTAACCATCTAGAAACCTGAAATTGTACTCATCGCAGCAACATCAACCTGCCCTCCTAAAGCTGCAGAAAGAGCAGCTCTTTGGGTTACAGCTGCTTTCTCATTACCACTTCCTCGACGACTCCCTGGGTTGTGGAGAGCATTGAGTTCCAATTCATCTTCAAGCCATTTCACCGAGCTAACAACCTAGAGGTAAACATTTTTGCTACAACTTTAAATTTAAATTGAAAACCACATTTTCTACCGTTGAACAAATAGATGTCCCTCTTAGTTTCACAAGGAAGACCAATATAATAACTATATTCATCATAAGTAGACAACTCAAGTTCACAATCCTCAAGTCGTTGTGCAGCTTTGTTTAAAGCATGTCTTTCAAGGCATTATATACCTTTAGTTTAAACCATGTATGGATGAACATTAAAACAAATCAAGCAAGCATTCACTTTACCCAAAAATATATGTTTTTTTTTCTGCAAGAAATAGGTAAAAATAATGTGTTACCAAAATTTCAGAACATTGATTCCCGTTCTAACATGGAAGCAAGATCAAAAGCTTAGGAGGGCATCAATTTGATCCATGTAGATTGCAAAAGACTTGCGTTGTCATATCTCATCAAACTGAATGTTGGAAGATGTTCTTTATAAAATTATAAGATTTCTAATGATGAGACAATGGATGCTTATATGTGAGATCGTGCAACAATGTTGCTCTTAAGGCAAAAAAACTCCAAGCTAGATTGACACACTCAACTGTCAAGTTTGTGAGAACCAAAAACTTACATGGCTCAACAGAGTAACTTTTCAACATTAACCTTTCAATTAATTTTCAGTTCCCTATACATTTCACCCACGTACCACTTGTTCAATTAAGATCATATTTTAAAATTTAAAAAAAAAGAAACAAAAGAGTTCATGAATATTTTATTTTGGAGGGGGAGCATTGAATATTCTATTATATTATGTGGAATATTAGTCTCCATTAATTATTGATTTGTAGGAAAATAGGTGTACAGAGTGTAACTATACAGTACAAATACAGTTCAGAAAAGTTTTCTAATTAGTGGGATGTAGTTCACTTTGATGTATTAGTAAAAACACTTATTATTCTTCCCTACAACCATTTTACAGATTTCTGGTCACTGGTCACAAAAACGTAGGACCCAAGAACAATGATAACGTAATAATAGGGTAAATTGGTGAGAAACTTACAAGAGGAGGAGTTCCTTGAGCAATACATTGAACAGCTGAAGACCATAGAGTATTCCACATATATGGTCCACCAACTGCTTGCAGAGCAATAGTACCCATGCTTCCCACGCTATTTAGTGTACTGGAAACTAATTTAGTTGGAAGTTGATTTTTCTGTATGGGAGGAGCCAAGCCAAAAAGAGCAATGTAAAACCACAAGTTTCTAAATAACTTCAAAAGTGATGGTTCTGTATCCGTGGTCGGATCAAAGTTGGTACATATTTCAGCCACAGCAGGAAGTAAAGGCCCCAGAAAATCTGCACCACTTCTGCAATAGTTGAATTTTGAATGTATATGGGTATGATTAAAAAAAAGCAATAAAAGAAAAACAAGAAGATTATAACTACAAGAAAAATACAACAATGATATCCAATCTTCAAAAGATTAAGGTCAACATCTACCTTCCACTTTTGGACTCAGCAGCCAAGCCAACATCTGAACAAAGAGATAGCAGACGGTGCCGATAGTCTGAACACAACTTAGCATTCTTAAGACCACTAGCTATAAGAAGAAATCCTGCTGGAAGAGTCTAGAATGTGACTAAACCAGTGAGCATCCATTTGATAAGATATCCAAGCAAGGAATATAATTGTTTTATATACATTACATGACACTTCATACCTCAACTCGTTCTGTAGTGTCTTCTGGAGCCATTGTTCTGCTCTCAACAGATCCTACACTTGAAAGTTTATTTAAGTAACTTCTTGTCATCAAAACAACTGTCTCACGATATGACTTCTCAAAACCTAGACTTGCTATGCGAGATACAGCATCAAGAAGCTGCAAAATTTTATTTTATGAAACAAGTCACTAGAAGTGAGTGCATGAAAATTTTATAAGCCTTCAAAATGCGTATAACTGATACCAAACAACAAGATCTGCATCGGAAATATACTTGTATGGAAGAAAAAAGTTACATACTTGTAGTCTTAATAAACTAGCAGTTGAGGCGTCACCCTCTTCTAAGCTTTCAATAAACAGAGGCAATATCATGTCCACAATTTCAGACTTGCTTACAGCAACATTCAAATCAGCTAACAAGCGTATGACATTAAGTTGTATGGCAGGAACTGTCTGTTTCTCTTTGTCAACCTGAAAATAGTGCAATTACAATGAATTAGCATTCCAAGGATAATGTTTTTTTAGTCAGCAACATCTATTATTCGCAAGAAATCCAAAAGCCAAAAGAAATCATAAGCTAAAAAAAGTAACTGAGCATGCCATAATTCAACTAGTTTTTTCCACACACGTCATTAGTCACAAAAGGTCGGAAGACTAGAACTATATAACCCAAGAAGAAATTCATCAAAATCGAGGGAAGTCAGCCAATAGTTTAATTTCCTAACAAAAACAGTATCCCCTTGATAGCATAATTAATCAGAGTAGGGCACAAGATAAGAAGCAGAACGAGTGGAATAACAATTGCAAATTTTTGGTAAAAAACTTCAAAAAAAAATATTCGTAATAGAAGTATTAGTGCAATATTTTATAAGGCCTTTGTCAATTATCATTTTTGTGAAGTGAATTTTAGCACAAAAAATTATATGGTACATACACTGAAAAAAAAGATGCATCGTGACTAAAATTTACCTGTTCTTCATAGTCATTCCGTTCACGGATGCTTGTAGCCAAACCCATGATGAAAGTGTCCACAGGACCTCGCTCCTTGGTCCAGCAAGACTCAACAATATCACAACATGTCTTTAGGACACTCTCAAACATAGCCCCCTGGTTACGGCCCCAAGTATCAGCCTAACACAATCACATGGCTTACAACTTTAGCAATATCACCATATAAAAGTTCAAATCTTAAGTGGAATTATGAAAGGAGATTCCATGCCTAAAGCCATAAAAAATAAATTAATAAATAAACCTTTACCTGTGCACACACAGTTAAGACAAGAGGCTTAAGCCTGATGAGCAAGACCCGCAATGGCTGACCTCCACGAGCAAGTGCAATTTGTGCAAGGGCACTGAGCAAAGAACTAAAGAGCTCCTCGCATACTTTCAACTTTCTCCACACAGTGAGTAAACATGCTTCAGCAGAATCCATCAACAATGCAAAAGTCTCAAACACGAGCTTTTTAGCCAATTTCCCCTCCGAATTAACAAAAGCAAGGCTCTTAAGTTTCAATCTAGCAGCACCTTGATACACCAAGAGCTTCGAATTTATTCTAGCTTTTAAAAGTGGCCCCTGATCGTTCCAGTCTCGCTTCCTAATCTGTCCATACAAACCATTGAAGTTGGATTCCGTTATAGTAACTCAGTTTTTTTAGGAGATCAAACGCATTTTTCAATCTTATAAAACATTTTCTGCCTGAATGTTACCATTTCTTACAAAAAAAAATTGAACGTCTCACCTTTAGAAACGTTGGGAGAGACTGAAGCTGCTTCTTGGCAAGAAGTCTCACCTGCTCAGAAAGGCCAGGATCAATCCGAATACCATCCAAAACGTGTGCCAACAATTTTAAAGCAATTTCTTGCCTCTCCAAACTGTCCACGGATTCTTCTTCAAAGAAAGCAACTTGTTGCCTAATAGTAGCTCCTCCACCTCCACCTCCACCTCCATCATTCAAAAGAAAATTTACACCAAGCTGGTCTGCACCACTTTTCCACAAAATGCCACCTCCATTTGCTACCACTGGCCCTCTGGAGGACGCACTAGTGGCATCGTCGGCAACCTTGGAAGCTACACCACTCGAAGAACCCGATGTCTGGCTCACCTCATTTCCAGGACTCGAACCTTCGTTGGGAAGATAATGAGTCGTGCTCAGTGGTGAACTCTGACATGAAGAGGCCTCGGAGTTTGGTTGAACTCGTTCCCTAGGCGTGCCTGGTACCAATGCAGATGTTGAAAACTGATCAAGAAGACAGTTAACAAGTTTATCCGCATCTGACGGCAAAATTGGAAGGAAACTCTCCGATAGAGCCACAAGAAAAGCACTCGAAATCCCGGAATCTTCTTTGACATAATTAATAGCTGATATCACCACCTCTCCAGCTATGCCTGCGATCTCCGCAGCAAAATCCGGAGACAATTTGGATGCATTAGATACGTATTTCAAAAAGTCAGAATAAAATGAAGCAATTGAATCATTTCCAAAAGGTTGCGGCCAGAAATTTGGGCTGAAAGATGAAGGAACGGAGCGAAGAAACTCAAGGACAACATATTTGGGACGGAGATCAGGGGTTTCGGAGCATTTAGAGAGAAAGCGAGCAATGGCTAACACGGCATTGAGCTGAGAGCGCGTAACTCTTGGAGATCCTGAAAAAAGCGACTCAGAAGGTGGACATCGGCTACAAATCCATGAAAGCTTCTCGGCAAATTGTGTTGGATTCTGAGCAATCAGGTCGCAGAGCTCGATCAAAGCCTCCATTGCCACCAAATCTAAGCATGGACGAAAATAACGAGAAATTATAGGTTTTATAGGAGAGTTTGACCTCGGAGCTCGACCGGAATTTTCGACGGTCGTAAAATCCAACGTCGAGTCAGGCGATGGGGGAAATAGGCTGAACAGAGAGAGAGAGAGAGAGAGAGAGGAGACTACCGTGGCCGTCCTCCTTAATTTCTTTCCTTTGAATAGCTCTGTTATTGTCGTCAGAGAACCAATTTCATAGAATCGTTTCTAGAAGCAGTTTTCAGAACTAAGATTGTTGAAAATTTCCAACAGACCATACTTTCAGTTCTTGAAAACACTTTTCTATTTTCCAATATATTAAATACTTTTTTTAAATTCTATTTTCCAAATACTTCTTTAAAATAAATTGGAATAGTGACAAATCAACCATCATCTTTTATTTTTTGTGACAAATCAATTATTATTTTTTTTATGTTAGTAAATTAACTAGTGAACTATAAAAAAATGATGCCGCCACCACCACTATCATGTTTGCCGTTAATGTGATGAAGTCGAGCCGCAACGATTTATCATAGTTTAAAGGTTAATTTGTTAACACTGCGGCAGTTTGTCATAGTTCAGGAATTAAATTATTAAAACTGTAGCAATTTATCACAGTTCAGGAATTAAATTGTTAACACTGCAGTGATTTGTCATCATAGTTAAGGGGTTAAATTGTTAAAACCGGGGCTGTTTATCATAGTTCATGGGTTAAATTATTAAACCACAGCGGCTTGATAGGAAGAGAATTCTCTTATTTCACGTATCGCGACGATGAATCTTTGAACATCAATAACTCTCTCAATTTTCAACGATTTTGGATGCTTGAGTACTCATTTTCTATCTTCTTTTCGTGAAGCACAGGTAGGAGAGATCTGTTTTGGCATTTGGTGCTTATCGGAGCAAATTCAGGCTGGAATATGTGCAGAGCTTTGCAGTTTTGAATTGTGTAAGGGAAATTGGAGGCCTTAGAAGAGTTTTTAGGCCCCGAAAGTGGTCGACTGAGCGCATTCGTCCAATTAGGTCAACTGAGCAAATCAAAAAAAAATGCATCCAATTCGGTCAATTGAGCGCAAAGTTATGGCCTTCCAAAGTTTTCGAGTAAACAATCTCATTTTTCCCATGCCCAAATCTGATATGATAAGCATCGAATGACAAAAACAGATCTTTCCTACTTGTGCTTCATGAAAAGTAGATAGAAAATAAGTACTCAAGCGTCCAAAACTGTTAAAAATTGAGAGAATTATCGATATTCAAAGATTCACCATTGATATACGTGAAAGAAAATAATTTTCTTCTTGACAAGGAACCGCCAAGGTTCGTCGACAAACCACAGCGGTGTGTCGTCAAGCCACCGCGGTTTGTCGACAAACCGCAACGACTTGACGACACACCGCGGCGGTTCAACAATTTAACCCTTGAACTATGATGAACCGTGGCGGTTCCTCTTCAAGCTGCGGCGGTTCAACAATTTAACTCTTGAACTATGATAAACCGTGGTAGTTCTTCATCAAGCCGCGACGACTCCTCGTCAAAGCGTTTAACGGCAAACGTAACAACGATAGTAGCGTCGTCATTTTTTTATAGTTCAGTGGTTAATTTGTTAGCAAAAAAATGATGATAGTTGGTTTGTCACAATCGGTAAAAAATGATGGTTGATTTGTCATTTTTCCAAATAAATTTATTTTTTTACTTAGGATTTGTTCTCTTCCTGCCGCAATTATTATTATTATTTTTGCTATAAATTTACTTTAATGCTAATTAATAGATAGTGTTTTATTTTAATTATTTATAATTAATCTTAATTATTAAATTTTTGATAAATAATAATTGTATAATTAAAAGAAAAGCTTAACTTTAATTTTCGTATAAATATTTTATACCTTTGATGAAATAAATTGTAATTCATTTAATCTTATTTCAATAAACTCTTCCCACATTAACTCATTAAAATAACAATAGATAGTGTTGTTCATATACATGTATACATAAAGATGTCCATACCTGCTCCACATTTTTCAACATATCAGGATGTATCCTTAATGGAGACGAAAATAGACAAATATAGAGAAAGTGCATAGTTAGGATGGACACGAAAGAGTATTTGTACTTGTCAAGATAGGAAGGTAGACCTAATATAAACGTCAGGTTGAGCAGTATGATCTTCAAAGAGAACTCAATCACTAAACTCAATACTTGGTTAACCGTGGAAGACTTGAACAATAATTAAAGTCATAGTTTACACGAGAAGCGTATAAATCCACATAATGATCATGAGAAAATAACAGGTTAAACTAAATTAAATATTATGCATATAATCTAGTACTTCAAACATAGCCCAAACATTATAATACAAACCCAAATTTCAAATGTTCTCACCAAAAAATACAACTACACACTAAAAAGAAAGAAAAAAGTCTCAGAAATCCTATGCACCCAAACAGCTAATTCTAATCCACCTTGCTTTTACCAGGAGGGAGAGGTTATTAAGCTGAGTAATTAACTTAGTATGAAACTTATACTAAATATAATATATGTAAAACTGATTTTCATTTTCTCGACAAAACCATGATCAAACACTACTATGTTGTGCATGAACTTTTAAAATCATTTCCAAACATGATTTATTTTCAAAACTAGGTCCATGAGCCACGGACAAGACAAGTCATCGAAATCCATTTAGATACATAGCCAATTATAGTAAACTAAGCCTCTATCATTTTTACTCAATCAAAATGAGTCCGTGAAAAAGGAGGTCGTACAAGGACCCTTTTGAAACAAACCACAGAAAGGCGCCCTAGAATGGGCACGCCTCATAAACCCGAAGGAAAGTACTGCGAGTGCGATCCTCTCACATGGATTGCTGGCTAACCAGCCAGCAACGACACAACCTAATACATTCATACTTTGATCAGGTTTAGGAGTTTGAAATCCAAGGAGTACATCAACACCGCTCTATTCCTATTTTTCCACATAGCGCGCAAATAAATCATCTTCATGTAGTTGAAGATGTATCGGGGTATCCTCGTAATACTTTGACACTAAGACCGTCCAAAGTGTCAAAAACATTTCACTTCTCATTTCAGAACTATATTACAATATAAAAATCATGCACGTAACGTAAACGTGTAAAACACTCGATATATATATATAATGGTGTGTTGTCGAACAGTCCATGTAACACCCCAATAACGTTTTCCTCGTATATACGATGTAATCAATAATTGGGATAATTAATATATTACATTGCGTATCGATACGTGTTAAATTATAATGTGTATTTATGGAAAAAATATTATGGGATGAAAATTAAGTAGGAAAATTGGAAGGAAAAAACTGGGTTATGGAGATTCAGACGCATGCGAACGACTCGAGGATGAAAAATGTCATCCGCAAATGCATGGAACGTCGTCCCTGAGTTTTGGGACGATGCCGGATGGAAGCCTCGCGCCCTAATTCATCCCCTGCCTCTAACTGGAAACTTTCGATGCCCACACACGCGGACGCTAAAGATTTGAATCTGTCCAATTTCTGGACAGTTTTGGACGCATGCGGATGCTTGAATGCGAACGCCTTCCTTCATCCGAATGGCGGATTTAGACGAGTGCAGACGAAGGTGAGGATGCCATCCTTCGTCCGAATGTGCAAATCTGCCTGAAGAATAGCATTTTTCGGACACATGCAGACGAGGCAAGGACGACTCCTCGCATCCGAAACATCCCTGACCCACGATTAAATTAGGGTTTAAAAATAGAACTCTTGTCATTTTGCAATTAAAATCCCACTCTCGAGACACGAAGTCGTCTCCTCCCATGCCGAAGCCCACGTCGACCATGCCTCCCCTCTCCGTTTCACAGTACGATTGTCCCTCTCCTAGGTATGGCCTTCGATTAAGCGATTCCTCTCTAACATTTATGTCCAGTTTTCCTCTCCTGTGTGAGAGCTTTTCCCCTACCTGCGAGAGAGAGTTCCTACGAAAGAAAGTAAGCTTCCTTGTGAGTTAGTGTTCGAGGGTTTCTGGTAGTGATTTGTGGGGGTGACCGTGAAGTAGGAGCAAGCTGAGGAGTGAGCTAGGAGTTTGCTGTCCGTGATTGAGTTCATCAACTAGGGTAAGGATTAGATAGAGTCTTGGCTGTC
The DNA here is from genome assembly GCA_022433065.1 of Begonia loranthoides. Classification (NCBI taxonomy): domain Eukaryota; kingdom Viridiplantae; phylum Streptophyta; class Magnoliopsida; order Cucurbitales; family Begoniaceae; genus Begonia; species Begonia loranthoides. The sequence continues at coordinate 4,261,423 of CM039471.1, forward strand.
AAAGCCCTACCCACAAGTAGTGTGCGTGAATTGTGTCATTTCCTTGATTGTTATATACTGTTGTGAATTTCCTACAATTTATTTTCTGCAAATGCTTTATTTTGATGAATGCTTAGTATTTGAATGTAATGAATGCTTAATGCGAGAATGATAATTCTTGATGTTAAGTCATGTAGTGAAGAATGATGGACCGAAGAGCACATTATGAAATGATAATTATGAAAGAGCTAAGAGTTCCCTTGATGATGATTCTATTTTGTTGAATGTAATTTTATTATCTTATTTGATGTAGTGATAACTTCCATATATGTAGTGTTAATTTTATCTTGTTGTGATTGGTATGAAAATCTCTGTAATAATTAGAAGTCATTACTTCACTAATCTGAACATGTTTAATTAACTAAGATAAATTATTGATCTACAATTCGAGCACGTTACTTGACTAGTTTAATAATTATAATATGACCCTTACTATGAGTATGGGTGGGCAACTCGGTTCTCAGTTCCGGTTCCGGTTTCGGACCTTTCGAAACCGACCGTTCGGTTCTTGGTTCCGAAAGTAAGGAACCAGAACCGGAACCGGAACCGGAACCGAGAACCGAACACTGTTCCGGTTCGGTTCCAGTCGGTTCTGGTTCCCAAATGTGCCAAATCCCATTCATAACAGACACAGTAAACTCAATGGTAGAAATTCACAAATGAATACCAAATACACCTTGTTCTAGTTCCAGATGTGCCAACTCTCCTTCATAATGCAGTAAACTCAATAGCAAAAACTCATAAATGTATACCAAATACACCAAACATTAACTCATCTACTAAATTTGATGAATAATCCAATACATAATACTGACAGCAACAAAATATTCAAATCAATTTTCACTATCTCAAGCAAGCATACTCCTTCAACTCAAACAAAACCCAAAACTCCATTTATTGACAACACATTATTCTAAACCCCAATTACAGAGCTCCATATGCCAAAGTAATAAACATTCCTACAATAATCTACAAGATAAGCATTTTAATTTCAGAAATCGACAGAATGAGTAACAAACACACATGGGTAAGCTGGAATTTCACAAGTTTCAAGTATCCTGAAATACTAACCAAGCCATTGAAGATTAAACAAGAAACAAATACTGCCCGAATAAATTAAAAAGCTTACTAGACTTACAGATCAAATCTGAAAACAAAAGCAGATTTCATCAGATTGTAAAGAGAGAAAGGAAGAGGGGTAGGGCACTTCTCGCAGTTGCCCTCACAATCACAGCTTCGCAAATCGTCATCGCAGTTTCACAGTCCCAGCTTCGCAAATCGCAGTCGCAAATCGCAGTCGCAAATCGTCGTCGCGACAGTCGCAGTCGCGGCTTCGAATCGCAAATCGCAGTCGAGATTTCTAGTTTCGAATCGCAAAACACAGTCGCAAACCTTCGTCACAGCTTCACAGTCGTAGCTTCTCAAATTGCAGTCGTAAATCGTCGCACAATAGTCGCAGCTTCGAATCGCAAATCGCAAATCGCAGTCGAGATTTCTCAGTTCCAAATTTCCACCTTTACTTCGCAAACCCTCGTTATAAATTCTTCGGTTCTCGGTTCTTGACTTATGGAACCGAGAACAGAACCACAAAATATAAAAAGAACCGAACCTGAAAACCATTGAAATTGTAGGAACCGAGAACTGGAACCGACCCAGAACCGAGCTTCGGTTCTGGGTCTGTTCTCGGTTCTAGTCGGTTCTTGCCCAGTCCTAACTATGAGCATGTTTAACTAAGCACGTTTAACTAAATCCGAGCATGTTTAATTAACTAAAATTCTAAGCATGCTTAATTAACTAGACTACTAATTGTAATTACTCCCTTGAGCATGTTTAATTAACTTGAATAACAATTGGAACTAAGTTGTTAACTCTAATGTTTTACTTTCATTAACTTGAATAATAATTGGAACTAAGTGGTTAACTATAATTAGAACAACATCGTTAAATTATGCTTTACTTTCGGATGCACGTTGCCTTTAGTTCTAATTTTTTATACTTGAGTCATATTGTTACCCATGCGTAATTAATGTTGTTTTACTCTTGAGAAGCATGCTTTATTTGTTTGAATAGCCATTTGAAGTATGATCTCTATGTAATAACATGCTCCGATCGTTATTTCTTTTATCGTTGCTATCTGTATATTCAAGCATATCCTTCGTTGTTTTAATCGTTACTACAATTGTTCTTTTTATGTGCTCTTAAATTTTGTCATTCAATTATCGTACTTTCCTTTATATACACTATTCAATACTATATCAAGATGCATCATACTAATAGAACACAAATAGGAAGTGTCACCTTTGGGGTGGACACTCATATGTATTATGTGAGAAAAAAGAATTAAAGAAGAAAAATGGAGAGTTAGGGGATGGAAGGGTAAGTACGAATCAGCCAGTTAGACAGAAGAAAAGAATGTTACCTTTCCCTTGTAGGGATTGCGAGACTGCCTACCCTAGGTGGTTGAAGCCGACAAAGACTACCCTCCGCCACGGATTCCTCCAGTCTCTAGCTCGATGTACGAGTAAAGAACAAACGAACGTAATAAAAAGATTGGTTTGGGGCGGTACCCATTCCAAAAGAACTAAAGAGAGGCATAACATATTGCATAAACTCAATTCCTTATTAGGCCTTTAGGCTCACATATTTCTTGTGGTGTAGGTACATGAACAAGAAAACGATGAACAGATTGAGAAGTAAGGATGAAAGATTTACACGCGCGAGACTTGAGGCTGACTAGGCTAAAGAAAACAAAGAGAGTATTTTGTAACTAATACTTAGTGAATTGTTTAGTTTTCCTTAAATCTATAACCACTTCCGTTATGTTTTGATAGATTTTATAAATGCTTCCGCCATAGCTTTACGATTTTCATAACGAGTAGAACGAAAAGGTTTTGACGGTCCGACTTTTGAAAGGCACTCTGATATATTTTAAAAAGAGGTTTTATAAATATTTGAGTTGTTTTATAAAAAGTTTTAAATTTAATGCATTTTTAAAAGGTTATAAAAAGTCGGGTCATCACAGTCCATGTTGTATTTTTCATATGTGGCAACCTACAAAATACGTTTTGAAAACTATGTCATGCAATGTCGTGCATAAAGTATAAAATCTCTATCTTTTCGAGGTTCTTTCTTCCCAGCCGGGGCAATTGTCTCTTCAGAAATTGGTTTGAAGTATACGAACTCGTCCAATCCTATGATCATATCAAAAATAAAGTCGATCGAACTCGCACAGAGGTCGATCGGGATAACTTTTTTGGCGTTGTTTCCCGACGGAAAACACGTCGTTTCTCCCATTTTTCATCTTTCATCGTCAAATAATCTTACAAAAAGTTCAATTCTACCAATATAAACAAAAAATGTGTCTCTGATTTGAGTTTCTAAGCACAAGTTTAAAGCCAACAATAAACCAACTTTAAGTTCCATATCAAAGAAGAGAAAGAGAATTACTCACCAAGTGCCTTCACAAACATTGATGGCCAAAACGTTGCGAACTCAATTCAGCTGTCAAAGTCTCTCAAATCGCATATAAGTTTCTCTCTTCTCCCTTGTATTTTCTGTCTGTGTGCGATAACATAAGAGAATGAGGCATTCTCTCCTTATTTTATTTTATTTTTTGTAATTTATTTAATAATAAAACATACATTTACATATATTTTATATATTAAATAAATTCATTTTAAATTTTGATTTCTTCCCAACACGACAACTATTATTATGCTAATTTCACCTACCAAATTTATATTTACTTAATTATTTATTACTCGGTAATATTTATATTTATTGATTTTGACTAAAAATTTGAATGTAACCACGATGTGACAAAATTGGTTAATTTTACAAGCAAAATTTATTATTAATAAAATAGTGATTTTTCCATACTTGTTGTCTATAGTTCCTTTACGTTCTCCTCTATCCCAAGTTGCAGATGCACTTTGTTAAGGGTTACATTGATGAGCATAACTATGGATAGAATTTTCATGAAATCAGAAATTATAAATTAAACACGTAGATACGTACAGAGATGTAAGAAACAAATTTGATTATATGACTGTGACATAGATTTGCATCAAAACATTGCCAAACTATTGCCAAAACATCATCGAGAGATAATATTACAAACCTAATTCAAAGGAGGACGAAAGTGGAAGCTGACCAGAAAACTTGTTTTCTGATCGGAGAAAATCCAGAATTACCGATCGAAAGGCCCATTTGGATCCAGTTGTTTGCACAAACCGAGATAGGTGAGATAAAGAACTCGATCTTTGGCTCCGGTTCGATGGTTTTTGGTGTGCTTGCAGAAGTATTTGAGCTGCTCCAGAGTGCAACAGCCAAGCATTTGCCCTAGCAGCAAGAAGAGCCAGTTGATGGACTTCTTTTTCTCCGCTATCATCGGCCTCAAGCTGTGTTCTTGCTCGCAAAGCAGGCATCCTGGAAAAATAGGGTTTTTCCAAATGCTTGGAGCTCTGTCACGCATGGAGTTCTTGTTTCTTGCGATGAACGTCCCGATTTCGGCGAACTTTTGCCTCAGATCGTATTCGATTCTGTATCGCTGATCACATTGCTTGCAATGGACGTCGCCTGAGATGGAGAATATTTGATTCGCAAGCAAGATTTCCAGGCTGTAGACAGTGGCTCGGTAAGTAGTGGCCCAAGGGAACGGCGCCGGAACGGTCCTACTCTTTCCATTTCCCGGCTCCTGATTCGGATTGTGACGGGGTATTCGGCGAGACGATACTACTTCTCCTCCATTACCGACTCCAGGTTGATCCGGCATCGGCCTTAAGTAATCGGAACCAACAGGACGCATGAAGCGAGAATGCGAGCGAGCCAAAGGCAGTTTAGGCTCTTGTTGGTGAGTTTGCGATACGAGAACGGCTCGTATCGACCTGACCCGCGGCGGCGATGGCGGCGGAACCAAAGAAAGTGTTAAAGCGAGCCCATCGTCTTCTTCCACTTTCTTTCGTTTTTTAGACTCGTCATCTTCAAGTTTCTTCTGTTTTTTAGACTCTTCTTTCTTGTCAGGATTCAAATCCGCCATTGTTTCTTCAGAAGAAGAAATGGGGACTGAAACTGAAACCAACGAAAATACCAAACTTAGAGATTGTTACGGATTTTTTATAGACAACACAGAGATTGATCGAAACAAACTTATGAATTTGAAACCGATATCAAAGTCCTGATTGGATTAGAATCGGGTTTTGAAATTTCGAACAAACAAAACTATTCAAATTCTCTTCTTTACCGCATCGACTGTGTCTCTCGGCGGATGCGGTCTGCATGCATTGCGGAGGAGGCACCTAATTGCTGTCAATTTGAATAATACATCTTCATTTACTAATCCAATGACGTTTAATAAATTTATTTAATCAAGTCATATTAATCAAGTCAAAGCAAGCATTGTTGACTTGAGAAATTCATTCAGATTTGTAGATTATATGATCGGGACCCACACAAGATGATCAGACGGGAAGAAATGACAAATAGGGATGGTCCCGCGCCCAACCTTCAACAAGCGAAAGGATGGATGATTAGGGCCCCACTGAGAGGTGTCCACGTGGCAAACAACTATTGCGTCAACTCTGTCACCATTTTCTCCAACCAAAGAAGTCTCAAACACCTTCGTTTCACTCTCTTGGTAATGACAGTAAAAAACAGCGTAAGGGTAAGGCATGGTATGGCAGGCCACAATTTTTACAGCTTCAACTTCCTTCGGAATTTCCAAGAAAGTGTAGTTCTGGAAATGGGTGTTAGATTTAGTGATGTGGGTAGTGCTCAAAGCTCTGAAGTTTCTCTCTGTTCCAAAGGCGCCTCCTACGAACTCCATCAAGGACTCGAATGAGGTAGCGCAGGTCTTGGTTTCTCCATTAATGGGTTTGAGTTCGCATTGCCTTAGTGTGTCTTCCATGGCGATGGCTCGAGGAGAATTCTGAGAGATTTTAAAGAGGTGCAGAATGTGTGGCAGTAGTTTTGATGAGAAGGGGATCGAATCAGCTCGCTCTCTGTGCAACAATGGAGGTGAAGACGATGGATCTCTTTTGGGAAAATGAATGGGGAGAGTTTTCCCAACTTTCAGGTCTTTTATGGTGAAGAAGACCATCAATTGATGGTCTGTATGGTCATGTGGATTAAGATGAATGTCATTTTTGCCATCATCAACAACCATTTGTATTGCAGAACTTTCCTCAAACGCCTTATGATCTTCTTTAGAATGCATGGTTTCCTTGTCTCCATCGTCGTCTACACGATTTCTTATCTTCTCATCAGGTTCCATCAGTGCTTCCCCAAGATTTTTTCTGATTCCCATCGCTTCTTTTCCCTATGAAAGTTTTCAAAAAACAAAAATGGATAAATCGTTTATCCCGAAAACTTAAGAGAATACTTGAATACACGTAGATTTGAACAGAAGTTATTAGATCACGTTAGATTATCATTTATCCTTCAACTATTTCTACTCTTCGAGTAAGTTCATAAAGATTGATTATCTTCCTCCAAGTTTAAACTAAAGCACGAAACACCAAGACAAACAGAAACTTCGAAAGATAGAAAAAACAAGATTTCTAAGAGAGATATGAAGTAAATGAATCGAAAAGAAGCTACTTCAATCCCCAACAGAAGCAGGAGGAGAAGAAGAAAGATGATCGAAGAAGAAGGAATTGCAGCTCCCATTTTTCCAGCACTGGCGAAATGGCTTCCAGTCCAAATCTGATCAACTTCTTTTGCACAATGCAGAATGGGACAGAGAGAGAGAAAACATCATGGAGCTCTCAATAATGGCTTCCTTTTCATTTTTGCTTTTTGGCAAATGGACAACTTTTCAGGCTGGTGCATGAGCAATGTTTTGTAGGACACGTCCGCGACATAGTGAAAAAGATAAGATTCCAGATCACGATCGCTAATAATTTATAAAAGACAAAACAAGAATGATTAGCTATGCATGATTGATGGGGAGAAAGTAAATTGTGAGCAGAATTCTTCAAACAGAGATATTACAGGTAAGGGAGTGAAAGAGAGCTTGAACTAACGTCTGAATCTGATGCTTGGATTTTACTGCATCTTCTCCTATATAATTCAGTTTAGGATTAGACAAATCTAAATGGTAAGTACCGCTTAATCAGTGCAAAGTCTTGTCTGTGGAACAGAAGAGAACGAATCATTATCAAAGATTTAGGAAACTCTTCTTTCAATGCTTCTTTTACCACTACAATCTTCCGTTGTTTTGTCTCTGTTTCATGTGATTCCCTATTTCCTCCACAGTCTGTAGCCGAAAACAATTCAAATCGATCCTAAGAACCCATCTACTGATATCGCGATCGAATCGAACTAATCTAAACTAGATTGACAGAATTTGCAGAGTAATGATACGATACAGAAGAAGCAAGGGTGAGGAAGTTTTGACATTCATAATAGGAAGAAGAAGATGACGTGGCATTTTCGTCCATTTTTGTTGAAAACTTTATTCTTGTGTTTAATTTTTATCAGTAAAATAAAGTAAAAATAATCTTTTGAAATTCTTTTTACTTGTTTTTTAGTCGTGGGGTAGAAAATAATGACTTTTTTCATAGCATTTATTTTTCTGTACTTTTTTTCTAATAAAATAAGATAAATGAAATCCGAGCTAAAGCTCACCCAGTACTTTCAGTACAATATTATCCTCTTTGAACAGAAGTCTGCACAATTTTGTTCTTAAGGTTAGCCCAAAACGCGTTGTATTAGTTATGGAGGAAAACCCTATTTATAAATCATGCATTTTCTACTCTCCCAAGCGATGTGAGATTGTGCCTCCTGATATGAACCGAACCCACACCTACACTTGAACCTTTTATGACCTTCATAAAACGAGCTACCACAAGCCACAAGTCCAGACCAATATAAGAAGAATTGTACAATTTTTTATCGCTCGCAAAAAATGAATAATACTAATATATAAATAGAATTTTTTGTTAAATTAACCAAATTTTTTTAGGGTAATTCTTAAAAAAAAAAAGAGCTCGTATTAGTTTCGATCAAAGTAAATAATAGGAGGTGAGATTGCACAAGCATTCTAATAATCCAAAACAAATTTATCAGTTGGGCTATATTATAATGTCACGCACATGATACAACAGCATCATTTGCACAACGACAAACACAATTAATAAAGTTGTACAGGCACAAATCATTGAACCAATCTTTGATAAGATTGGGGCATCTAATAGTACACTTCACTACCCACTTAAGTCATTTGGTCAAATTAATATTACAATAACTATTTCACTACATAAGAATTAGTTACTCTATAGTTAATTCTAACTAAAAGTATATGATACATGGATTTCATATTCTAAATTCCAATTTAAAGAGTTAAGGAGTGTCATTTATTTAATTGGTATAATAATTAAAATAAATAATAAAAAATTAAAATAAAATAAACAAATGAAATTAGAGTGTAAAATTAATAAACTTGACATTACTCAATCATTAATATTTTATATTATCTCAATAATTTACAAGTTTTTCAAATGATGCAAAATTCAAAAAAAAAATTATAATAAAAATAATTGTTTTGAATTGCATAATTTGAATGCACTTAAGGTAAATATATAAAGATGCCCAAGGGGAGGATAATAGAATACACACTTACCAAATGTATAATACAATATTGTTAGTGTTCGGTGTGACCTGAATTCTATCTGAGTCAAGTCAGTTTCAGTTCACGTTAGGAACTTCAGTATGATTAAGGTTTCCAATTTTTTCTATAAATATATGCTTAAATCGCAAAACTCATTATACCAATTTTGATTAGTGATTTCTCTCATATGCCGTGTTTTTTTACCTGTTTTAGATTTTCTACGTAAATTTCAGTATCTGTTATTTTCTTTTTTTTTTTCGATCCTCGTTCAGATTTCAATAAATACAATACAAGTTAGGCCTAACTCTTCAAAATTTAGTTCTTGAATCACGTAAAGGAACTGAATCACCTAGAAGAACTAGCTTTAACTGGGTTGTTGTGTTGGAGTTAAGGTGCATAACTCCTCGTCTATCATGGCTCTGCCCTTTTATGGCCGACGTTCACGCACAAACAACAATAAGATTATAATAAGATTATATTAGGATTGGGGCTATCCAAGCTTCTCCTTCATTCAATGACACGACTGAATTTCAGTGAAAATAAAAATAAAGTTTATTTGAAAAGAAACTCCGCTTGAGCTGCTATTATATAGTTGACATTGTGAGACTGAACTGAAGACACAGAGAGAAGAAGCAACTAGGAGTTCAAGCTTATTCCATAGAAGACAATGAAATCTCCATGTCTTCTCGTCGCTCTCTTCTCGCTTCTGCTTGTAAGCAAAATTTTAAAACTCGTTCTTCAAAACTTAAATGCATTTTATTTTTAATTTTCTGATCACCCTGAATTTTGCATCAGTTTGCAGACACCATGGAAGGAAGAAAAGATCCAGCCGAAATCCTTGTTGTTCATCCTTCTTCGCTGCCGGCTCTGAGCTCCGAGAAGAATTCCGATTGCCATGATGGGAATCTGAAGCACGGAGGCGAAGAGCTTTTCCTCAAGGATTTCGAACCGAGGCCTAACGTCTCGTCTTACCCAGATGATGATAATGAAAAGATTTTCGTCGTAGACTTCGAACCTAGACCTAGCGGCACAGCCTACCCAGATGAAATCAAACCGAGAGAAGAAGTTTCAGCAAAGAACAAGAACCCTAGTTTTTCGGCAGAATTTGAACCCAGGCCAGATGTCACTATTTACCATGGCTAAATCTCCATATAATGGGGTCAGTATTATTGTATTGTCCAGCTCTGAGTGAAGCTTAAGCTATGGTCGAGTACTACTCCTTTGCGTTATTATTGTGGTTTTATGTAAGATATATCGTGCAACTAAGTCAGGATGTTTTGTGCTTGTCTTTTTATGAAGAACTGATGTGATGTGGGTTTTATTTAATATAATGTAATTTATATTATGCTTGGATTGTATTATTTGAGCAATAAAAACAATATTATGGCCATGCTTTGTTTTTTTTAAAATGTTCTTATGGGTTCGTCTCATCCCCAGTCGATAATTGGATTGCCGAATGAACCATCAAATAATTGAACAAAAATAGAAATTTTGACAAAATAATCATTTTCAAGAAAAGTACTTTACCCACGATGCAAACACAACCATCATCATTTATTATTAATAATAAATTAACTCTTTGTTTTTGTTAATAATTTATCTACTAAATTTTGAAAAATTGTCGTCATAAATATTACTATTAACTTTCTAAAAATCTCAGTGCAAAAGAACAAATACCCATAAAAAAAAATGGAAAGAACTCGTAATTTTAGAATAGATTTTTATAGAAAAGAGTTAATATCTATGGAAAATGAATTTAGAAGATTTTAGATTTTATAAAAAAATGGATTTAGAAGATTTCAGGTTTTATAATTTAGAAGATTTTGTAAAAAAATGTTAATGTTTGTAGTTTTTGGATGATTTACAATTGTTTTACAGTCCATTGGAGAATCATAGTTTGTCTGGGTTTTTGTACGAAGAAGACAATGATTTTTTTTTATTTGCAAACGAACTGTCACAGTTTGACAACAAATTATAGTGGTTTGTCGTGAAACCGTAGCAGTTTGTCGTGAAACCGCCGCGGTTCGTTGTCAAGCCGCAGCGACTTAATGACAAACCCCGGCGGTTTCACGACAAGCCGCAGCGGCTTGATGACAAACTACGGCGTCCTGATAAAAAAGATATTTCTTTCCTTTCACATATTGCGACGGTGGATCTTTGCAAATCGATAATTCTCTTAATTTTTAATGGTTTTGGACACTTGAGGACTCGTTTTCCATCATTTTTTACAATGCACAAATATGAGAAATCTGTTTTGTCATTCGATGCATATCAGAGCAGATTTGAGCAGGAAAAAAATGAGATAATTTATTCAAAAAATTTGGAAAGCCATAACTTTGTGCTCAATCGACCAATTTGGAAGAATTTTTTTTTATTTCGCATAACTTTTCGAGATCTACACGCTGGCAAGCTGCCAAAGGGAGCTTGTCTACTTTGGAGGGCTAAAAATGCTTCTAAGTCGTCCAATATCCCTCACACAATTCAAAATCGTGAAGTTCTGCTCGTTTTTCTACCCGAATCTGCTTTTTTATGCACCATATGGCAAAAACAATCTCTCCTATCTATGCATCATGAAAAAATGATGGAAAAAGAGTCCTCAAGCGTCCAAAAACGTTGAAAATTGAGAGAATTATCAATTTGTAAAGATTCACCGTCGCAGTAAGTGAAAGGAAAGGAATATTGATGGTTTGTCGTGAAACTGCCGTGGTTTGTCATCAAGCTGATGTTGCTTGACAACAAACTGCGGTGGTTTCACGACAAACCATTGCAGTTTCACAACAAGCCACAGCGACTTCACGACAAGCTGCTGCAATTTCATGACAAACCGCAATGGTTTCACGACAAACTGCAGTAGTTTCACGATAAACCTCTACGGTTTGTCGTCAAAGAGTTTAACGGCAAACGTGACAGCGATGTTAGCGACATCATTTTTTCATAGTTCAGTGGTTAATTTGTTAGAAAAAAAAGATGATTGTTGGTTTGTCACTAATAGTAAAGGATGATGGTTGATTTGTTATTTTTCCTAATTTTTATTATCGTTACCATCACAATTTATTTAATATAAAGTTATAACCTCGAAACATAACTATTTTAACTCCAAGGTTAAAAAAAAATTCATTCAATGAAGGTGAATTGGAGAGGTCACAAACGTGCCCCATGGTTCAAAGAACTCGGTGGAGTTCTTTCTTCTGCCCGTAGTTGATTGAAAAGTTAATGTCATAACCCGACAGAATCTCAAATGTATTAGAGATGGAGGGATTGAACCGAAGAATATCCATCAGGGACACTAGTATCGTCTCACGACAATACGTGCAAATCCAGCGCACCGAACCTACACCCAGACCTAGGAAAAAAATATAATATAAGGGGTGAGTGACAAACTTAGTAGGGAAATCGATACTTAATGCAATGCATGCAAAAAAACTGTTTTTTTCATATCTTTTGAAAAACCATATCATGCTTCTGATTTTACCGTACATGGATTTTTTTTAACTGACAATTTTTTATTAGTTTATTAAATTGACCCATAGCCCTCGATGTGGCTACATCAAAACACTGTGTATCTATACACTAGGTTGGCCCGTTTCCTATTCTATCTCAATTTTACTCTGGGGTGTGATAATCTCACTCATTGAACCAAAATCAATTAGGCGACAACTATATCAGACAATGAAATGAAAGTACAAAAGGTCTATTAGATGGTCACTTTTATGTCATGGTAGGTTGAAAGTAAATTCAAATTCTTCTCTTATTATTATGTTTTTTTTAAGCATTTGAATTTAGGAGAGTGAGACAGAGATGTAAGCCTAATTGATTTATCGGTGATTTTGATAATCTCTTAACAAAATTAATGTGTATTTGAGAGAGATTAATGTTCATGAGTAAAAGTGACATATGACTATAGTGAAATGTGATTGTACATTTGGCATTCTTTTTAGTTATATTGTCATTTTTGAAAAACTTTAAAATTTAATTTCTCTATAACAGTTAAATTTCATTGTGATCCAAATTCTATTAAACCAAGCCGTTAGACCTGCATTATAGATTTCATCTAGAGTTTTGTTTTCTCTATAAATTCATGTAAGCTAGAGTTGTAAAACTTGCAGTTGTATTTTGATCTTTATGGTAAATTTATTCCCCTGCCTATGATTTTTTCCTGTTTTTTCCACGTAAATATGGTGTCCCACATTATATTTTCCTTTTCCAATCATTGTTAGATCTCTTACAAGTGGTATCGGAGCCTTGTAGGGAGAGAGATTATATAATCTGGGTTTCAAAATTTGTTGAAACGTCGATTCTCTCTAATTGTTCCGCATTGAACAAAGTTTTCGTAATTTTTCAGAAAATTACAATTTTTTGGAAAAAAGAAAAGAAAAAAAAAAGAGGAAAATTTGTTTCTCCTGCCATTCGACTTGCTCATAACATTTTGTCACGAATCGAAGGCAAGCCTAACAGAATTGCCAAGTCAGGTGACCATATCTTCCTAGAGAACCTAATCGCCTAGCCCAAGTCTAGAATGAAGCACAAGTCTTATCATGAAATTAAGTCCAAAGCCCAAATCACATGAGTTGAGATCCACAAAGTGATCAACAAGAGTTCAGACAGTATAATGTTAAACAAAATAACGTACTATGCATAAATTAAACCAAACAACAAATCTCAAACAAACAAGAGACGAAAGGATTTGGACCGACGAATCTCCACTCATTCAAGAGAAGGTCGAAACACCCACCAGAGGGGACACCAGCAACACCCTACAACGACTCCGTTTTGAATATACATCAAACCTAGTGATATGTCCCAAGACTCCAAACCAACAAACAAGTGGATACTGTAATAGGCTAATGCACAAATCCGACCACTAAAATTAAAATGCAGAGAACTCAACTTGTATATAGGTTTTGGACCTCAAATTTATAGGGAACGTAGCTAACAAGCTATATAATAACACTTCCAAAAATCACGCCCAAATTCATTATACACACAGAGTTATAACCAATTCAAGAAGTTGCTCGGAAATGGCTCTCTCAACGGTAAAAAACTGTTTTGTAACTATCTCAATTAATGGATGAACAAATTGATTCAAAATAAACTTCAATCATCAATTAAATTCTCAATACTTCACATATGCCCAGAGTATGCTTATAACACAAAATTTCAATCCAAGAAGTTGCAAGAAACCAATGAAACATGATGGAATCCAAAACTAGTCCAAAACCAACAAGGTTGATCAGCTAGCCCTAATTCTGAACACCAGAATTTAAATCGATATAACTCCACTTGCATACGGGCCTTAAAGCTCAAATTTACAGAATAAGTAGTAGACACATAATATTAAATCACCAGTAAAAATCAGCTTGAAAGGCGTCATTCAAACGACATTATGTGCGAGCAAAGCTGAAGCTTGGATATGTGATTCTCGGAAAAACTGGTTTTGCGCCTCTCTTAGTAAAACGACCATAACTTTCAAAATATGAATCCAATTCACGTGATTCCACCCAACATTTCACAAGAACAAAAGTACCAATAATCTCAAAACAATAATACCGTAGAACCTTTAGGAAAAAATGGACACAATTGAGGCACCAAGTTGGTCGGCGTTCTCCCACTCAATAGAGAGGCGACTTGTTCGGATGTTTCAGAAAACACCACTCCAACCTAGCTTTTGCCGTGGTCTTCTAGGTTCACGCCACAAAGACAACCTCAAAGTGAAGTTGCTGGAAGAGGTAGTATGAGTCTTCTCCTCCTAGGCCACGCAAGAACAAAGGAGAAGACTTGTTCATGGAGGGGAAGCCGCGAAGCAAAACCAAGCCACCTATTTCCCCTAGAGAGAACTCTCTAAACAAAGAAGCAATTTTCTATTAAGGGTTTTCCAAATTCCTTCCAAGGTTCCTTTAGAGTGCCCTAAATATCACTCTAAAGTTACAATAAAAGAAATTACAACTTTGCCCTTGAAACCTCAAAATTTGGGCATGAGGGCTCGGTTTACAAGCAAATCGAGCACCTTCATTCCTACAATCACAAAACATTTTAAAATTCTTAAAATTAAACCCAAACCAGCCATCTATCAATTAAAACATCTAAAGACATAAGTTAAACGTGGAAACTTCAATAAAACGTTCCAAATTGACCAAGTTAGCTTCAGCCAATATAAGCTCCTCCAAGCCGGGACGATGTGAATCTAGCCGATTAGGTTTGCATGGCTCCATGTGAAAACGTATTGAGTAACGTCTCTTCTCCAAGCAAGACTTCTTTTCACAATATCCATTAATGTAACATTTCCTGAAAAATAATAGCTAATTAATTAAACACTGAATCTCATGGCAAAAAAGGTCTTGAGATAGGATTTATGGGACATATCATCTGTTCCGCATTGAACAAGGTTTTCGTAATTTTTCAGAAAATTACAATTTTTTGGGAAAAAGAAAAGAAAAAAAAAGAGGAAAATTTGTTTCCTTTGTCGTTCGACTTGCTCATAACATTTTGTCACGACCCGGAGGTAGGCGGATCGCTGAGTCAGGCGACCATATCTTCGTAGAGAACCTGATCACCCAACCCAAGGATAGAATGAAGCAAAAGTCTTAACATGAAATTAAGTCCAAAGCCCAAATCACATGAGTTGGGATCCACAAAGTGATCAACAAGAGTTCAGATAGTATAATGATAAACAAAATAACGTACTGTGTAGGAATTAAACCAAACAACGAATCCCAAACAAGCTAGAGACTAAAGGATTTGGACCGACGAACCTCCACTCATTCAAGGGAAGCGAAACACCCACCAGAGGGGACACCA
Organism: Begonia loranthoides; assembly: GCA_022433065.1. Taxonomy (NCBI): domain Eukaryota; kingdom Viridiplantae; phylum Streptophyta; class Magnoliopsida; order Cucurbitales; family Begoniaceae; genus Begonia; species Begonia loranthoides. The sequence goes on from CM039471.1 coordinate 4,276,865, forward strand.
GCAACTCCCTACGACGACCTCGTTTCGAATATACATCAAACCTAGGAAAAAAAAATTAAGTCTAAGGGGTGAATGACAAATTCAGTAGGGGAATCTATACTAAATGTAATGTATGCAAAAATTGTTTTTCTCATTCTTTAGAAAACCAATGTCATGATTCTCATTTATCGTATATGAATTTTTAATCATAAAACTCTTTATCATTTTATTAAACAGGCCCAAAGTCATTGATGTGGCTTCATCAATACTTGTTGTATCATAGACAGCTATACCACAAATATGCCAACACCGTTTTCCATTAAAAAATGTCATTAGTGAAAATGGATGGTCACACAAGGACCCATCCGACACAAATCACAGAAAGACAGTCATCTGTCGAAGAGCAACGCCTCATGAGTCTGGAGGGAGGGCGACAATGGTAGTTCGAAGACCAGGCTCGTCACCTCGGGTTGGCTGACAAGCTTGGTTCAGCTCTAGTACAACCCGCAACATAAAACACTCGATCCAGACCCGGCTCATCGCCTCGGGTTTGTTGACGAGCTAGGTTCAACACCGACATACCCTAATTAGGTTTAGGGATTTGAAACCCAAGGAGCGTGTCATCACCGACCTTTACTCGTCTTTTCACACAACGCACAAACATTCATCTTCATGCAGCAAGAGATGTATCAGGGATAGCTTAGTGATACTTTGGCACCGAGACTGTCCAAAGTATCAGAAAGATTCATCACCCCCAAAACAGAAATCACAACATACCATGAAATATTATGTAAAAAAGCAAACGTGTAAAACTCTCGTACATGCGTATAAGTAAAGACTCTCATTCTAAGTAAAAACTCTCATTCTACAATATAAGCCTGAAATATCATGTAAAAAAGCAAACGTGTAAAACTCTCGTTCATGTGTATAAGTAAAGACTCTCATTATAAGTAAAACTCTCGTATATGCGTATAAACTCTCATTTTACCAATATAAACCATAAATTTTCTTCGGATTGGAGTTTTTTTAACCTCAAATTTGAAGCAAATAAAATTCAGAACTTTAATTTCAAAATCGGAAGAGAAAAATGGAAATACTTATCAACGACCTTCACAAAAGTTGTTGGTCTTGATGCTATGAGCGTTTTCCACTCCTCCAATTTGCTGAACGGTAGACTTTGTTCTTGTCCTTTCTCTCTCTCTTCTCAACTGTTCGCCCCGAAAAGTCTTTCTCTTTATTTTAATTTAAGTAATATAATAGAATATAATTTATATATTAAATAGATTTGATATAAATTTTAATTCAATTTAATACGCTAACTGACAATAATTTTTAGTCAAAAATAATTTACTAAATTCATTTATTCAATTTATTTTCAGTTAGAAATATCAAATTTTACCGATTTTAATTATTTGATTAAAAATTTACTTGTGACTCGAAAAATTGAGTCAACTTTTTAACACTTGACTGAAAATCATGCAAAAAATTAATACGGGAAGTTTATTATTATAAAAATTCATGGGTTTTACAAATTTGGTCTTCCAAACTCAAAAAAAAAAAGCTTTACATGAATCTAAAGCTTTTATCAATCCAACCGAGTCCTACAAATTTAAAAAGTTTTTGGAGAAATCTAACCCTTTAAATTGTGGAGTCTTCTTTACACTCACGTTAAAATTTTGGATTTCCATGCGTGAAAATCACCGATTCGCTACTTCCTTGATCAACCATCAGTTCCCTAAATAATCAAATCAAGTTTCAGAACTCAATGGTCTTGTAATTAAATTCCTGGATCATCGACTTACTCTTTGATTTCCGACGAAAACCAACACGATACAAGGTCGACAATCTCTCTAATGGTGTTTCCTTCACTCCCTTCGTCGGTGCCTCCCATTTCTCATAGGGAAATCTCTTTTTGCGTTTAGAAACTGTGTGAATCTGTTACATACAGCAAGTTATTCAAAGAAGAGAAACCTCCCTCTAGTCTGCATAACCCCTTCCCCAATAAGTGGCGCAAAAAGATGCTGATAGGGTGCCGGAATATCACCCGAAAACATCAAATTTTGTGGTGGACAATGGAGAAAATAGAGATCCCTCAGACTCTTTGCATTCAAAAAAAGAATGTGCTTCTGCAAACCTCTCCATCGAATTCATTTTTAAGTGACACAGTTCTCTCTCACGCTAATGTTACAGTTATTTTACCAGCAATAACATTACAGTCCCCAAAATCCTCTATTTTGCTCGTTGAGCCAAATCAGAAGAAATTCATTTTAAGCTCTTAGGATACACACTATCATAACATGACAATCCTCTTAATTTGTAGCCAGAAGCAATTCGGATTGACCCAATTTCCTAAGAAACCATCTTTTAATATCGCCAAAGCATCGAACTAAACTAAACTAAATTGACTAATTCTGCAGAGTAATTTGAAGGGTAGTGGTAGTATATGCAGGAGAAGGTATGGGGAGGGAGAAGATGATGTGGCGTCTTCGTGGATTTTTGTAGAAAAAAGAAGAAAAGTAATCTTTTTTAAATTCCATTTACCTTTTTTTTAACTAGTGGGAATAGAAAAGACAAATCTTTTTCAAATTGCCCTGTGTTTTTGTTTACTTTTCTAAAAAGAACAAGAGAAATAAAATCCAAAGAAGACACTCTTCCAAAAAAAAATTATTTGGCATTGTGACAACCCATAATAGGAGATCAAGAGGACAGACAGAATTGTGCAATCTCAAAATAAATAAGATTTATATATAAGTAGAATGTTTTTTTCTTAAAGTGACCAACATGTTTTCGAGGATTATATTTAAGAACAAACTCATTTGAATTTTAACCCAAAACGACCAATATTTTATTGGCAAAAGTTGGGGTCGTACATCGTTATCATGCCAAATAAATTTATTAATTGAGATATATTATAAAGTCACACCCACTATATGGCGTGAATTTTAATCATCTAATTATTAACATCATCATGTACAAAACGATAACAAATCGAGAACACAATTATTAAAGTTGTAGGCTCATAAATCATTGAGCAAATCCCTTATAAGATTTGGACAATTAAAATAAACTTCACTACCCTACCCACTTAAGTCATTTGGGCTATGAATTTTACAAAACTTATTTTACTAGCTAAGAAATTAGTACCTCTATTATTCATTCATTCTAATGCGCCATTTTACATTTTCCAATTTTCAAATGTTAATTAGAGATATTTAATTGGTTAAAAATTATTAATTGTCATGATTCAAAAATGGGTCTAACAGAAATATTGGATCAAACGACTCAATTCTTGGAAAGGACTTGATCGCTCAGCTCAAAGATAAGTTGATAGCGGAAGACTTAACATAAAACAAAGTCATATATTATGAGAAATGAATCGAAATCCACGTAGTGATCACCAAATAATTAAAGATAGTGCAATACTATAAAATATTATATTATATGTATTAAATAAAATCTTTAAATTCCGATTCGACAGAAATTCAAACGGTAACATGGAATGGGGGTGACCCATTACATTTAACTCCATTGAAATTGAGATTGGATCTCCCTCATTTCACCCAAGTGTCTCCCCTTCTTCTTCAATGTTCTCGGTCCCCTTTTCAATTTTAAAAATTCAAACACCTCTCTTCTCTATGCACTTCCATTATGCAGAGAGAAGTGAGGGTCCTTTAGCGAGTAATGTTAGCCTAAGTGTGTTAGGCGTATTTATATTTTGATGATGAACAATTTAACTAAAGTGTAAAAGTTGTTTATTCGTTGAATTTATAAATATCATATTTAGTGTTTAAATTGGAAACGTTTTGTGCAACTACAAAGTGGCTTGTGCAAGTGCGGATGCATGCGGACTGATTGCGGAGGGCACTGACGCGTCTGCACGAAGAGGATTCAGCGTCCTCAGATTGAACTGAGGACGCCATTCAGCCTCACCAAGAGAACAATGTAGAAGCGGACGAGGCGGACGACTGCGGACGAGATATATTGGCTCCCGCTTTGAATCTGTCCATTTCGATGACATGCGGACAGTGTCATGCGGACGCTGCAGACGGAAGGATTGGCATCCACTTTGAATCTGTCCAATTCTGTGGGAAACGCGGACGATAGACGCGGACAATGTGGACATTGAGTTGGCGTCCGCAAATACACAGAAATCAGCAACAGCTATTTTCCAACGTTCGACTGCGGACGATTCTAAAGGAGTTTAGGACGTCCTCACTGGGAAAATTATAAATACCTGGACTGCGAAGAAGAATACACACCAAGCAATACAAAGTGAAGCTCTGCCGAATTTTTGACTCAATCATTGTGCACGAATTTGAGTGGTAAACACATCCTCTAAAGTATTTGAGTGAGATCAATTGATTGTTGTGATGATTGTTGTAATTGTGAGAGTTTGAGAATTTTCGTGAGAAAATTGTATCCGAGTGAAAAGGGTAATGCCCTACAAATCAGTTTGTTGTAACTGTACGATTGACACTCGTGCAAGATCAATCATCTGTAACCGGACGCGGTTTGTAGAATATACCTTCAAGGGAGAACCTTGGAGCGCGGATGTAGGCGTGCTTGGCCGAACGACGTTAACAACTCGGTGTCAAATTTTTTATCCTCTTCTTAGCTTATTGTTAGCATTGTGTTAATTGAATTTCTTTCTTGTGATATACTTGATATTGGTTAGAAAATATATTATCGCACGAAAAAAGTTAATAAACCCCTCCCCCTCCAGGTTAATTTAGGTTAATTTCGATCCTACAAGTAAGTCCAGAGGTCGACAGAGGGAGAATTGTGGGTGACTTTCGGTGAACATTTTTGGTTGTTTAAATTAACCAATTGGGTTAATAAGGTTTGAAAGTTTGGATTTTCAGACGGTTCTGTGAGGTAAAACTTGAGTTCTAATTTAAGTTCGATTGTATATTGAGAATTCTATTCCGATGATGAATTTGCTTCTATTGGGTTTTAAAGTTTGGATTAATGGATTAAAAAATTATAAATTTTGTATGAAAACAAATTTAGTTTATACTATGGAATAGTTTGGTTGGTTAAAGTTAGAGTTTTGTCAAGAAATTAGAAAATTGTTGGAGAAAAATTGAAGTTCCCAATTGTCTGGTTCGTCCAGAATTTGCAAGAAATTGTCTGCAAAAACAAAGGTTTTATAGTGGAAAGCACATGTCCACAGCGGAAATGTAAGCGTCCGCAAAGACGAAAGTTGTAGGATCGATGCTCTCCTATAGAGGGGGGAGGGTGAATTAGGCATGCTAAACTTTTTCATGCGATAATTAATTAATATATCCCTAAGTGATTTATCAATAGATATGCAATCAAATATAAATAAATATAAAGAAGTTTAGGGATAGAGAGTGCAAACAAAGTTTGTTCACGTGGTTCTGCAACTCTGGCCTACGTTCGTGCTCCAAGTTCCCGACTTGGAGATCCTTAACCCACTAGCCTCCCCAGTTAGTGATGTGAAGTGTGTCAATCAAACTTTTACAAGTTAACTATTCTTAGGATGTCATCCTGCTATTTGACTGTTTATGGATCGTCATCCTTGATGTAGCGGTTTACAAATATGGAAATGAAAATTACAACAAAGATTATCTAGCTCTCGAAATGTAAATTCTCAAGTGAGGGATTGAGAAAGTTAGGATTTGCACTCAATTGTTGAGAGAATGTGAGTAGAAATTTTGGCAGCGTTTTGGTATGGTTCTCTTTCTTCTTGGTCTTTAATTCGGAGTCCCACTATTTATAAAATTGCGAAACCAGTCGACCACCTCCCGACCGTTGGAAACTAGCCGTTGCGTTATAAAATTTGACCGGTTGACCCCGTTATCATATTGGTCGACCACCTCTTCACATTTTAGAAGTTTTGCTTGACTCTGTATATTTTGCAGTCCCCCAAATTTCAGCTGCTCGACTGCTTCCTCGACTGATGAAAACCTAAGCTTTTTGTTCATTTTGAGGTTGATCACCTATAGTAAACCAATCGACCGCTTCATCGCAGTTTTGCTTCTAGAGCAGCACTGTCTTTATGGCCGGTCGACCACCTTCAAATTGGTTAACCGCCTGCACTGATTTTCATTAAACCGGTTGACCATCTCTTTGTTTTAGTCGATCTCTTCTCCATGTTTTGTCCAAATTCCATCTTCTAAGTCCCAATAATCAACCTATAGATTACATGGACTTAGATAAACATGTTACTAGACATTAATGTCCATATTAAGGGTATTTCTAATTAAGATCAATATAATTATAATGATAACACAATTAAGTATATTCAAACAATAAATAACTTATAATTACAATGAACATATTCATCATCAAAACAAATAAACCTAATGACACTTAGGCTAACAAATGTTTCTGCGGCAAAACACGAAAATGAATGTTTCCATTTGCGAAATGCTCGTGTCCGCTACGGAAGCGTAGGCTTCCACGGCAGTAGGTTTCTGAAAAATACGTGAATATGAACGCATCTGCGAGTTTATGTGGAGGACACTTGTCCGCGAAAGCAGGCCAAAGGATCTACTTTCGAGAGTGGACGTACAGACCTAAATCTACGACAGACAGAATTTTTAAAAAATGTGAAGAAATGGATGTTCGAACCAGATTTTAAAATAAATGATCTTTTTGGGGGTTGTTCTGTGGGTTCCCCTAGTTGGTTCTTATCTCGGTTATGGGTTCCAACAAATTTTTAAAAGAATTTGAGAAGTGAATAAATTTGTATACATATATTTTGATAGTTCAAATGGATTAGCGAGAGATTTGTACTGATTGGATTTCTAATTGATTTAGCGCTGCTTAGCTATTGGTAGACCATTTGAAGTAAAAATTTATTTTATATCCAACATTTACATTATTTTCAAACAATTATTTTAAGACATATTCTTATATAAAACGATGGTTTGGTTATGACCGTCATTTTTTTATATTATATATACAATTTTCATTGAACTTGTTTTATTGATTTGATCAATTAACCGAAATTTATACACATGACCAAAAATTAATGATTTCAAAAATCGAGTCAACAAGCAAGAATGAACTTGATTATCGCAAAAAATTCTTACTTGAAATTTTATTAATTTAAAAATTATAGGTTTTACCTTCATAATTATTGATTTAGTAAAATTACTTTGAGATTGGAATCCAATTTTCTGAAGTTGCAAATCCTGCTTCTTCTCGTCACTTTCCAACAGGAAGCAGGCAAGTAATAAGCTCTGAGGTATGCATGTTGGGACAGATGATACTGTAGAGTTCGTATTCTAATTTTCAATTAAAAAATTAGTATTTTGTATTATCTAAATAATTTACAATTTTTCCAAACAACGAAAAAATAGAAAAATAAAATTATAATTGTTTGGAAATGCCTAATTTAGATGCACTTAACATCTATACATATATAATGATACCTAAGGCCTATGATTTATGATGATTTGGCCATTTTATAGACCCCATATTGGCACATAAACTCTCTCCTTCTAAGAATTAGGGCGATCCAAGCTTCTTCCATCATTGAAAACGTGAGTATTTCTATGAAAATAAAAATAAAGTTTAATGAACAGAAACTCTACTTGAAATGCCATTATATAGTTGAGATTGTGAGAGAGAAGAAGAAACTAAGAATTCAAGCTTTTTCCATAGAAGACAATGAAATCTCCATATCTTCTCGTCGCTCTCTTCTCACTTCTGCTCGTAAGCAAAATTTTAAAATTTGTTTTTCAAAACTCAAATGCATTTTTGTTTTTAGTTTTCTGATCACCCTGAATTTTGCATCAGTTTGCAGACACCATGGAAGGAAGAAAAGATCCAGCGGAAATCCTTGTTCTTCATCCTTCTTCGCAGCCGGTTCTGAGCTCCGAGAAGAATTCCGATTGCCATGATGGGAATCTGAAGCACGGAGGCGAAGAGCTTTTCCTCAAGGATTTCGAACCGAGGCCTAACGTCTCGTCTTACCCAGATGATGATAATGAAAAGATTTTCGTCGTAGACTTCGAACCTAGACCAAGCGCCGCAGCCTACCCAGATGAAATCAAATCGAGAGAAGAAGGTTTAGCAAAGAACAAGAACCCTAGGTTTTCGGCAGAATTTGAACCCAGGCAAGATGGCACTTTTTACCATGGCTAAACCTCCATATAATGGGGTCACTATTATTGTATCTATTTTCCAGCTCTGAGTGAAGCTTAAGCTATGGTCGAGTACTACTCCTTTGCGTTATTATTGTGGTTTTATGTAAGATATATCGTGTAACTGAGTCAGGATGTTTTGTACTTGTCTTTTTATGAAGAACTGATGTAATTATGCTTGGATTGTATTATTTGAGTAATAAAAAATATTATGGTCATGCTGCTTTTTTTTTAAATGCTCTGATGAGTTCGTCTTTATTCCCACAATGCATTGCTTAAAATAGTTTTTATTATCTGAAAATAACTATTTTAACTCCACAGTTTAAATAAAAAAATTCATACAGAGAAGTCGAATTACAGGTAACACAAAGTTGCCCGATAGGTTCAAGGAACTTAGTGGAGTTCTCTCTTCTGCCAGAATTTGGGCGAGTGAGATTGAGATGGAAGGTGCGACGTGCTAGGGTAATTGTAAAGAAAGTTATGGGTGATTTTGATAATCTCTGAACAAGATGAATGTATATTTGAGAGGGAATAATATTCATGAGTAAAAGTGACGTGTGACTATAGTGAAATGTGAGTATATATTGATTTATTTAGTTCTTTCTCACTCTCCCCTCCAGAAAACCCAGGGTTCTTATCGACAGACTTGGTTTTACAGCCAGATTTGTTTGTAAAAATGATGCATTTGGAAGCTTTATGTTGCTCGAGGAATTAAGTGGAACAAGCTTGAGATTCTCACAATTGCATATCTCGATTATGAATCCATCTGGGTCGTTGAAGAACAGTTGCTCAATCTCTGTTCCAGAGTCATCATCTTCCAATCTTCTCTTGATATTCTTCACTCCCAGCTCTTTAAGCTTCTGTTCTATGGATTCCACGTCTTCGCACCGCCAAGAACAAAGCCCCCATTCAGTAAAACAACCTTAAGAAAACCATTTTAAATACTTCGATCACCTGGAAGGAATGCGGTTGTCAATGGGGTCGAGGTGATGGATATCTTCGACCAGCTTGTGTTGGTCTTCGGCCTGAACCAGATGAACTCTGACGCCATAGTTGAAGAGCCAAGCTCCGTCCAAGAGATCGAGAGCTTGGGGACGTTCAATCGGAACGAAACCGAGAGCCTTCGTGTAAAACTCCATCCACTTCTCCACATTTCTGCATAGCCTCGAGAAGTGATTCAGCGACATTAGAGGAAGTGGATGCTCCTTCTCCTAGTTGAGAAATGCAGGAGGATGAGTTTGAGAGAAAGAGTATTGTATTTTAGATTTGCCCTTTTTTGTAATGTAATTTGATTGAGAGAAATTTACAGTGCATTCTAGGATGTATGTATGCCTAGTGGAAATTAGGAAATTCTACCGTACAAGGAAATTACAATTAATTATATTTACTGAATATTGCCTTAACAACCCCCCGCAAGCTTAAGGACGGTGGATGAGAAGCTTGGACTGAAAAACTCGAAATTTGTTCAACGCTAGTGGTTTGGTGAGAGCATTCGCTATTTGATTGTCAGATGGAGTGAAAAGAATGGATAAAGATTTATTTTGTACTTTTTCTCTGACGAAGTGATAGTCAATCTCAACGTGCTTGGATTTGGAATGAAACACAGGATTCGATGCCAAGTAGGTAGCACTTAAGTTGTCACAATAAATTATGGGTGTAGCGGAGGATGAAACACGGAGCTCATGTAAGAGAGATTGGATCCAAAGAAGTTTCGAAGCGCCATTTGCAATACTACGATATTCTAACTCAGTGCTGGAGCGAGAGACAACTTTTCGTTTGGTGGAGGACCATGAAATAATATTTGGACCTAAAAAGGTACAAAAAGCACTAGTGCTCCTTCGATCGTCAAGGCAAGAGGCCCAATCTACATCAGTGAAGCATCTTAGATCAAAATTAGGGGCAACAGAAAAGGATATACCGAGATGTGTAGTTCCCCGAAGATATCGAAGAATCCGTTTAACAGCAGTCCAATGTACATCAGTAGGAGCATGCATAAACTGACAAACTTTGTTAACGGCAAATGCGATGTCTGGACGTGTAATGCAACAATATTGCAAGGCACCCACCATACTGCGATAATGAGAGCCATCAGGAAGAGGAGTGCCGGAGTGCTTGGAAAGAACATGGCCAGAAACCATAGGGGTTTGTACCGGTTTGCTTGAACTCATATTAGCCTTGAGGAGTAAGTCGGATATGTAGCTTGACTGATGTAGAAGCAATCTATTGCCTATAGTTGTCACTAAAATACCAAGGAAATAATGAAGGATACCCATATCATGGACCACAAATTTGGTGTTGAGATACCTGATCAAGTCGTCAATAAGGGAAGTGGAGTTGTCGGTGACTATAATATCATCAACATAAACGAGCATAAGAATAATAGAGCAGGCCTTACGAAAGGTGAATAGAGATGTATCCGACTTTGACACTTTGAAACCCCAAAAGAGAGGAGCTATATACAGTTTTGTGTACCAAGCACGTGGCGATTGCTTCAACCCATATAAAGATTTGTGTAAAAGACACACGTAAGATAGATGAGAGAGACTTACAAATCCAGGAGGTTGTTGCATATAAACTATTTCAGTTAAATCGCCATTGAGAAAAGCATTGTTGATGTCTAGTTGTCTAGTAGTCCACCCGAGAGAAAAGGCCAAAGATAGAGCAATCCGAATAGTTGTTGACTTGACAACTGGACTAAAAGTTTCCTCATAATCAATACCTTTAGTTTGGTCATAACCTTTGGCAACTAAGCGTGCCTTGTAATGATCTATAGATATAGTACTGGTCATTTTGAGCCAAAAAACCCACATGCAGTTGATGAGTTTAGCGTCACTAGGGAGTGGAACCAGTGTCCAGGTACAATTTTTATGTAGAGCATCTATTTCTTCCTGCATGGCAGCAAGCCACAACTTGCTTTTTGAAGCTTGAAGGAATGTGGAAGGAGTGGAGGGTGTAAGGCTAGTTGCTATGAAGGTTTTTGGTTTAAAGATTCCATCTTTGGACCTGGTTAGCATGGGATGGTGGTTAAGGGGGTTGGAATTGTTGGGAATTTGATCATGAATGGAGGGAAGTGGTGGAGGTGGTGGGGAAGAAGGGGGAGCCAAAGGGGAGGGAGGAGGGGATGGCAAAGTTGGTGGGGCAGATGGCAAAGTGGTGTTGGAGGAATTTATAGGTAATGAAGGGTCTGGGAGAGTGTAGACAGGTATTGAAATTGGAGTAGGTGGGGAAGGGGGTGAGGGGAGAGAGGAAAAGGGGAAGGAGTTTTCATCGAAGATGACGTGTCTAGTGATATGAACATGGTTGGACGTAGGATTGAAGCAAATGTACCCCTTATGATGAGAACTATAGCCGAGAAAAATACAAGGCAATGAGCGAGGCTGAAACTTATGTGTATTGAAGGGGCGAAGGAATGGATAACATAAGCAGCCGAAGACTCGAAGAGAAGCAAAGGGCGGTAGAGTACCAAACAAGCATTCGAAAGGAGATTTGAAATTGAGAGTCCGCATGGGCATGTAATTGATTAGAGTGACAGCGGTAATGAAGGCATACGGCCAAAAACGTTGCGGGATAGATGAATGGAACATCAAAGCTAAGCCTGTTTTAACAACATGACGGTTTTTGCGTTCAACACGACCGTTTTGGTTCGGAGTGTATGGACAAGAGATTCGATGATGGATGCCTTTTGATTTTAGGAGTTTTGAAAGGGATTGGAATTCCCCACCTCAATCGGATTGCAAGCATTTGATAGATGTCCCAAATTGATTTTGGATAAGTGAAAGGAAATCTAAAAAAGTGGAATGAACCTGGTCTTTAGTTTTGAGACAGTAAATCCAAGAGAAACAAGTGCAATCATCAATAAACAAGACAAAATAACGTGCACCAGTAATAGAAGGAACCGGTGAGGGTCCCCAAACATCAGAGTGCACCAAAGCAAAGGGTGTAAGTGAATGCGAAATTGACAGAGGAAAAGTCAAACGATGATTCTTAGGTAATTGACAAGAATTACAAAGTTTGGATGTTCCAGAATCTAAAAAAGAAATATTACATCGCTTTAAAAAGGAAGACATAGTAGAAATGCTAGGATGCCCTAAACGGAGATGCCATAAGGCGGAGGAGGAAACGGTGGAGCTGCTGGATGAATTGTTGCAGGTGGACAAGGAGAAGGCTTAATGAGGCTGAACAATTTTGTAGAACCCGTCACTGAGGGAGTCCTAAAGAAGAACTTGGCGGGATGTCCGATCCTTGACAAAAAAAGAGTGGGAGTGAAATTCAACAAACACAGGATTATCAAGACAAAGTTTATGAATACTAAGAAGATTTTGAGTGATGGAGGAAGTGTGAAGAACATAATTAAGCTGTAAAGGAGATGAATGTGTGTGAATAACAGCTCGGCCAACATTAGCAATAGATAGGGGCTTACCACTAGCAGTGACAACATGCGTCGAGCCCTGATAAGGAGCAGAGTCCGTCATGGCAGAAAACGATGGAGTAAAGTGGTTGGTGGCGCCGCTGTCGAGAAGCCATGAAGAGGAGGAAGTTGCTTGAGGCAGAGTCTGATGGCTGGAGTTAGGGACAAGATCAATGTTGTAGGCTTGAGGAGATGGCTAGGAGTGGATCGAGTTTGGTGGGCTGGGTAGGAAGGGTTTATGGTTGGGTGGGCCGGAGGGAAAATAGTTATGGGTTGGTGGATTGGAGATAAAGGCTGGATTGTGCCTATGGTAGCAAACCAGGGCCGTGTGGCCCGGTTTGTTACAGATTTGGCATCTGGGCTTGAAAGAAGGCCTGGGACGGTTCTGGCGCCAATGTGGAGGGCCTGGGTTAGGCGACCCGAGGATGCCCTGGAAGTTGGAAGCAAGGCGAGAGAAAGACGGCCGAGGAGAATGATAGTGGGCGAAAGCAGCATTGGCTTGAAGGGAGATCTGGGAAGGTAGCTGCGCGACGGAGTGCTGTTTCTCCAATCGGAAGTCATAGCTAAGGAGAAGGCTGTGAATCTCCTCCAGAGAAGGCTTATCGGCGAGCCCAGTTATGGAGGTGACGAAGGGATTATAGTCGCTGCCTAACCCTCCGAGAAAGTAAATGACCTGGTCGTTGTAGGTGACAGGTTCACCGATGGCTTCAAGAGTATTGCATAACGTTGTGATTTGTTGAATGTAGGCGGAGGCAGAGAGACCGTCTTTGGATATGCTGTGAAGCTGAGTTCGTAAATCTGTTATGCGACCCATAGAGAAGGACGCATACATCTGGTCGAGAGCACTCCAAATCTCGGCAGCAGTCTTATAGCAGACAATTTGGGGGAGAATGTTGTCCGAGAGGGAAGAAAAAATCCAACTCATGATGAGCCGATTATACCTTTGCCGGAGATGGAATTCTGGATTTGGTTGCAGGGTTGAGGAGGAGCAGCGTAGGTTCCATCTAAGAGGTTGTCTATGCCATTTGCCATGACAATATTGAGGATTTGAACTTTTCAGACGAGGTAATTCGTGGAATCCAGCTTGATAGTTAATGTCTGGTTGACTGCAGGAAAGAAGGAAGAGAAGAGGCGGTAGGGGAGGAAGGAATGGCCGTGCTCGAGGAGGTGGAAGGCATAGCCGCGCTTGAGGAAGTCACGGTGGCTCTGATACCAAGTTGAGAAATGCAGGAGGATGAGTTTGAGAGAAAGAGTATTGTATTCTAGATTTCCATTTTCTGTAATGTAATTTGATTGAGAGAGATTTATAGTGCATTCCAGGATATATGTATGCCCGGTGGAAATTAGGAAATTCTACTATACAAGGAAATTCTATCATACAAGGAAATTACAATTAATTATATTTGCTGAATATTGCCTTAACACTCCTTCTCCTCCTCTGTTTCTCTCTCGTTCTTCTTCTTTATTTGTCCATTTTTCACCTTTTCCCTCTCCATTCTTCCAAATCTCTCTCTCCCTCTATCTAAATGAGATTACAGTGTTTGGGGGACAAAACTCAATTCGTTCTCCTACTCGACTCTTGCTTGACGAATAGGGTTCTGGGGAGGAGAGTGGAGGAGGAAGTATAGGGTAAACACAATTGTTTGTAAAAATGATGCATTTGGAAGACAAATAATTGGTTATTTGTTTTGTGGGGGGTGGAGAGTAGAGGTGGCTAACGAGCCGAGCCTGAAAAAATCAGGCTCGTCGAGTCTGCCGAGCTTAACGAGCCGAGCCTAACGAGCAGAGCCTAACGAGTCAAATATACACAAATAATAATATTGTATATAATTAAAAAAAACATTTTTATTATAATTTCAAAATAAAAATAAAAATTACAATTTGAAATAAAAATAAAAAGTGAAATAATTTAAATGAAAAATACAATTTGAAAACACAACTTTCAACTTTCAAGTTCAAGTAGCAAATATATGAAAATGAAAATTACAATTTCAAATTGAAATGAACATTTAGTGTTCGACATCCAAATTTTTGAATTCTTCAACTATGTCATCCTCTCGTTGTTGATCTCTCGTCACAGCGTCATTCCAATTCTTCATGCAAATGAGTGCTTCAACGATGTCTGGTGCAAGTCTTCCTCGTTTATCATCGTACACACGTCCACCTGCACTAAAAGTAGACTCCGATGCTACTGTAGAGATCGGAGGTGTTAGTAGATCACGTGCCATTTTTGAAAGAATAGGAAATGAAATAGAGTTGGTTTTCCACCAAGCCAAAACATCAATGCCCTTTTGACGAGGAATGGAATAATTGGTAGTGAGATAAATATCAAGTTCATTTTTTGTGAATCATAAGAATAAACATCGTTATCTATTGCATCAAATATATCATCCATAAAATCTTGTGGAGCTCCACCACGAGCACCACTATTAGAGCTAGCATTAACATGTGAAGATTGCATAAAACGATTAACATTAGAATATTTAAGTTCATAAGAAGAATATAAATGATCAAGTTCAATTTTTAATTGATCAAAAGTAATTGAAGAAGAAATACCTAAATTATAAGAAATTTTATCAATCATTATACTCACTCCTTTTAATCTAAATTTAGGATTCATTATGCATGCAAAACAAAAAATATTAGGTATATTAAGCCAATATTTTTTAAATTTTCTTTCCATATTATCAATCAAGGGAGAAAGTTCGTCAAATTGTCTAAATTGTTTAAAAGTGTCCGTTAATGTTATAAAAGTTGGTAGAACAAGATGAGTTGTAGGATAATAAATTCCCGAACATATATTTGTAGTTTCAAAAAATTGTTTTAGAAAATCAAGAAATAAATTAGCAATATTACAACTAATATGATCAAGAGTAATACATTTTGTTTTTTCATTAATAAAAGCACAAATAGCTAACCAATACGGCTTAGCATTTTCCAACATTAAATAGGTCGAATTCCATCTTGTATCTACATCGATTTTTAATTTTCTTGGTTTAAGTTGAACATTGATACAAAATTGTTTATATTTTTGTTGTCGCGTATTAGATTAAGTAATATAAGAAATCGCAGATTGAATAGATTCAATCTGATGCTAAATAATCGACATGCCATCTCGAACAACTAAATTTAAAATATGACAAACACATCTCATATGAAAAAGAGTATTATGAGTCGTATCTAATTGAAATAACTTTTTAAATTCATGAATTGCAACATCGTTAGCAAAAGCATTATCTAGCGTAATACTAAAAATTCTATCTCTAAAAGCATATTCTTGCAAAATTCCAACAATATATCTATAAATGGTAACACCACTATGTGGAAATTCATAACTACGAAATCCTAATATTTTTTTATTTAATTGCCAAGATTCATCAATAAAATGAGAAGTTACGACAATATATCCTAAAGCATTAGGTGCACTCCATAAATCATAAGTAATATATATAGACATAGACGGAGAATTTGAAAAAACGCAATTAATTCATTTTTCATATTATTATACATTTTAATAATATCACTACGCGTTGTGGTTCTAGGAACTCGTCTAAAACTAGGATTAACATACTCTTTCATAAAAATTTTCAAATAATTCGCTATCGAACATAGATAAAGGTATCTCCTACTGTGATATATATTTTGTTACTCTTTCTCTCATTTTATTATGTGAATACATAAAATTGCCACTACCACTAGCATTGATGAGTGTTTGTCTAGGATCTATCACTTCCTCCTTTGAGTGACATCTTGCATAATGCCTACCAATTGTGCTAGTAGAACTACCGGATTCGTATGCAAAAATTTTAATACAATGTTTGCATTGTGCTCTACTTTCTATTTTTCCACCTATTTTAACATCTTTTATTTCAAAATGATTCCACACATTCGACGTTTTATTTCTCTTTTTTCTAGGTGATGATGTGGATGCATGTGCAAATGATTGACCAATTGATATTACGGGATTATCCTCCATAATTTCCTCAATATCATCATTAGTGTCACCAAAAGTGTCAAACAAAAAATCACGTGGATCCATAATTAAAAAGATTGACTACTGTGAAACAATTAATAAATAAAATGATATCGCACACCAATTACGCAACAATAGTATGTAATAGTTGTGACCACCTCCACAAATACGACGAGTCCTACAGAAATCGGGAAAAAAAATTTGTTAGTTAATACAAATTACACATTACATTAAAAAACATAAAAATGAATAAAATAAAATATACCTTTAAAATGGTGACTCGGTGAGAAATATTGAGAGATTGAGAAATTGATGAGAAATGTAATAGATTGAGAGATTGGGAGGAAGATTTTGGTGAATAATTTACAAGAATTGTAATGGTATTTATAGAAAAAATGGAGGGGATGAGGGAAACGGTCTTCAGACCGTTGCTTGAAGGCTTGAAGCAACTTGCTTCTCTGTCTCTAAGAGAGGCAACCGGCAAGGCAACGGTCACTAGACCGTTGCCATTTGCCAACACCACCAACGGTCTTTGGACTGTTGCAGAGCTCGACTCTCTGTGAGAGTCGAGGTGAGAGTCGAGGACTCTCACAAACTCTAACAAAGAGAGTCGAGACTCTCTCTGTGAGAGTCGGGGTGAGAGTCGAGGACTCTCACAGACTCTAACAAAGAGAGTCGAGACTCTCTCTGTGAGAGTCGGACTCTCACAGAGAGAGTCCAGGACTCTCTTTGTTAGAGTCGAGGTGAGAGTCGGACTCAACTCTCACAGAGAGAGTCGAGACTCTCTGTGAGAGTCCTCGACTCTCAAAGAGAGTGAGAGTCGAGTCTCGAATCTCACAGAGAGTGAGATTCGAGTCTCAAATCTCACAGAGGCTCGACAGTCGACACGAGCTTTGTCATCGAGCTCCAGACTTCCGAGGCAGAGTCGATGCGAGCTATGTCGTCGAGCTCTGTCAGAGTCAGAGAGACTCGAATCGGCGAGCTCTGTCGTCTTCTTCGAGGCGAGACGGGAGTCTGGACGAGCTCGCCTGGAAGTGGACGGGCTCGCCGACGCGAGACGACGAAGACTCGATGCCCGACGGGTTCTCTTCTCCCCTTCGGCCTTCACCGCTTCACGTCACAAGAGCGAGTCTCGGGCTCGGCCAAGCAACTGGCGGGCGGGTCGCCGGGCCAGCCCGCAGGCTCGCGAGCCAGGGTTTTCGGGCTCGGTTCGGCCGGCCTACCGAACCCGGGCCGAGCCCGCTACAGTAACGGGTTGAGCGGACGGGCTGGCGTTAGCCACCCCTAGTGGAGAGTGATGGACCAAGAAGATGAGAGAGAATTAACACCTATTCAATGGCATTTGTCAAGGTGGTTGCCGTGAACGCCTATAACTTCAAGGTATTGTTTATAAAATAAAAAATATTGATTACATGAACCTCTTGACTTTGGATTCATATTAAAATTTAGGATAAAATGTAAACTTTGATAGGAATAACGTCTACATTTTTAAATATATAATTTTGTGTATTTTTATATCAGTGTAGATGTCTGCACATTAAAAATGGACATCCGTTTAACTCTAAAGAGATCAGCCTTGAACTTCCTCTAATGCATATGGACGTTCAGTGATCAGCCTTTGACATCCTCTAACGTCGAGAATGGCAATAAGACGTCTAAGGATCAACTTTGAACGTTTTTCATTGCTGAGAGATGTTTAATGATAAGCTATGTACATATTCTAATACTAAGGGACGTCCACGAGACATTTTTTAACAAAAAATAAGACTGTAAAATTTGTATTATTCATTTTTTATTGTTCATAATTTTATTAATTAGCGAAATTAGTTTAAAGTTTAATTTCTCAATTATCTCATAGTTTAGGTTTTTTTTTGTTAAATACCCTAAAATTTATCCAAAATAAAATAAAACTAGTTGATAAAATTAAGAGTGACGAACAAATTAAAGTAAATTTTAAACTCCAAGAACCATTTCATTTCTAAAATTTACCTAAACTAATTATTATTTTACATTTAGCGCTTGAAGTGGGAATCCACAGCCAAAAGCCATAAAATCTTCTCGGCGGTACTAGACTTTCTGGCTTAGAGAGACCCTTCTGATACACCCGAAATGGAGGAGATGCACGGCGACGCCGGAACCCTATCCTTCTCCGGTGTAGAATCTCCCTCGTCGGAGCCGGCATCGTCGCGTCGACGTGCTGGAGCTCAGAAGCGAAAAGCCAGCATCCTAGGGCCATCGAATAGCTTAACCACGCCTTCAAAACGCATCACCCGAGCTCGCCAGGTCCCCAGCAGCCTAGCTGCTACCGCGTCGGATTTTTCGGCGGGAGGAGTGGCTGCCCCTGCCAGCTCAGTGAAGGCGGAGATCACGACCAGTTTGGGAGTTCCTCGGGCAGAAGCGGTGGTGGCGCCCGCTGTCGCTGAGAAATTGAACAAAGAGAGTAAATTAGAGGCTCTGGAGGCTTCGTTCGAAGCTAAGTTTGAAGCTATTAGATCGCGTGGTGCCAATGCTCACGTGGTTCCAAATCATTGCGGTGAGTTTAGAAGTCCTTCAAGTCATACCTTTACTTTTGTTTTCTTTTGAGGAAAAGGAAAATCGAGAAGAAAGTGTAAGTTCCAATTTTAATTTCGTTTATCATATTATACTGTTGGATGAGTGATTTTTAGTTGCCCTTCTATTATGATTCTCCGGCACTTAGAAGATTAAAATTTTATTAAGTTTGTTTGGTTTGAATAAGTTTTTAGAATGGAGTTTGAAAATAAGAAAACTGTGATCACTTTGGTGGCTGTATAAAGTTATCAAAGTAATTGGCCTCTTGAATTGTGTGTTTTCGGTTGTTTGGTGCCATACACATGAAAGTTTGTGTCTTTTATGATGAACATTTTGTCATTTCTAAGTTGGATTGCTTAAGATTTTACTTTTTCTTTCTTCTTTCACAAATTCCCAATGATACAATGTGGCTGAAAGATGAGAATTTTGAATGCATGAGGCTTTAAACCACTAATTATATTAAGTTTTGTTGTTGTCTAGCCATAAGAAGTAAACTGTTATTAGCTTGTATTTGTAGAAGATGTCATGGTGTTAATATTTAGCGATAAGAACCAAGTTAAAATGTTAGACTCATACTTATAAGAGATGTTCCAAATACATAATTTTATGCATGTAAAAGAAGTAGAAGAGAGGGAAGATCTCAGATTTTGGAACGAGATTCTAACACAATTTGTTTCCTTAGAAACGAGACAAATTTTTAGAAAATGATTTTTCAATAATTGAATGATTTTGCATTAGTTTTAGGTGGAGGAAGAAATAAATGAAATCCAGAAGATATCAGAGAATTGAGCCATCACGGTCGAAAGTTTTCTTCTTTTTTTTTTCATCATTTCTAGTTATTTTTTATTTTTGGAAGCATTGAAATTTTCTTTGAGGAGAACATACTTTGAATCTTTTATCAGATGTGACGACAATTTTTTTTTTTTGTGTTTTTAGGTTGGTTTTCATGGACTCACATACACCCTATAGAGGAGCGCACAATGCCTACTTTTTTCAATTCTAAAACTGAGACTCGAACTCCAGATATTTATATGGAGATACGTAATTGGATTTTGAAGAAATTCCATACAAATCCAAATGTACAAATATCATTGGAGGATTTGTCGGAGCTTGAATCTCGAGACTCGGATGCGAAACAAGAGGTAATGGAGTTTTTAGATCACTGGGGTCTGATTAATTTCCACCCATATCCACCCAGTGCAGAAAGCTCTTCTCCTACCAACACTATTGAAGATAAGTTGCCAAATGACCCATTGATTGAAAAGTTATATCGCTTTGAAACATTGAATTCCTGTTCATCAATACCTCCAAAGACTACCATTGCTCCAGCATTGCCATCTGGATTGTTTCCAGAAAAAACGATTGTCGAAGATTTAATGAAACCCGAGGTGCCAGCTTACCACTGCAACTCCTGTTCAGCTGACTGCTCTCGCAAGCGTTACCATTGTCAGAAGCAGGTGATGTTATTTATTATAAGCGGCCTTTGAAACCTTTTCTAGTTGAAAATTCATTGAGAATTGTTGTGTCTACTTTCCATACATTGGTGAATAAACCTTATATAGCTTTAGATTTCATTATGATTATGTTATTCTATTTAACAGGCAGATTTTGATTTATGTACGGAGTGCTTTAACAATGGGAAATTTGACTCTGACATGTCTTCATCGGATTTTATTCTCATGGAGCCTGCTGAGGTTCATGGGGTGAGTGGTGGGAAGTGGACAGATCAGGAGACTCTCCTCCTCCTTGAAGCTTTAGAACTTTATAAAGAAAACTGGAATGAGATTGCTGAGCATGTTGCAACAAAAACAAAGGCTCAATGTATACTGCATTTCCTTCAAATGCCAATTGAGGACACCTTTCTTGATTTTAACGAGGATGCAGATTCTATTTCCAAAAAACCTGAGGATCCACCTTCAAAAGAAAATGATTTGGCAACCCTTGAAGATGCTGCTGACGTAACTCATGGCAAAATTGGTTTTAAGGAGGATCAGCCTCCAACTTCCCACATTGGAGCTGCCAAGGGTGAAAGTAACATGAAAAATTCAAAAGTAGAAGAAGCGAGGGAAATGAAAAATGTCCTAGGAAGTTCAAAATTTGAAAATGGTCACCTGGAGATTAGTGAAACTGAAAACTGTGCGTTGAAGGCTCTAAAGGAAGCTTTTGAAGCCACTGGGTCTCTTTCAATACCTGAATGCTCGTTTTCATTTGCTGATGTAGGGAACCCTGTTATGGCATTGGTAAGTTGATGGTTACTCTCTGAAAACTTTGATATAGGAATTTGAATAAGATCTTTGCCTAATTACTTGTTGAAAAAATCTGAAATGATATATTAACTGCTGTACAAGGTCTTTTTTTTTCTGCCTTGTTCTATCTGTGTCAAACTTTCTTTCTTGTTACCTCTAACTTACTCTCCTGGCATGATGTTAACATTTAATTATTACATGATTAAACCACATGCAGTCTCCCGCATTACTCATGTTTCAATTTTTTGGTGTACAATATATACCTGGCTACTCATCATCATCATATGTATCGAGTCAGTGATGTTGAAGCCTATTTGTGCTTATAGAGAGAGCGATATGTCAATAATTATACTGATTCTTTGCATAACAGGCTGCATTCCTAGCTAGATTAGTTGGCCCAGAAATTGCTAGTGCATCAGCACATAATTCTTTAAAAGCCATATCCGGGAGTTCTCCCAGCATGGAACTTGCCGCAAGATACTGCTTCTTTTTGGAAGACCCGCCTGATGGCAAGGAAGAACTTAACTCAGAGCGGTAACTTACAATTAATTGAGATAACATATTTGTTGTGCAGGCTTGCTATTCTTTCTGATAATGCTAAGACTTTTGCAGTGGGAGGATTGGTGGGACTAAACTGAATGATGAAAGTCAACAAGCCAAGCAAAATGGCAGCACCGTTTTGAATGAACCAAAAAAGACAGAATTACCAAAGGATGACAGAGAGAATCTTATGAAGGCGTCGGATCTCAAATCCATGGTGGGTGTTGAACTGACTTCAGAGGTGGAAGAGGGAATGTGTACAAGAGGGTCTTCTAAACCAACTGCAACAAAAGAGGTGGGTACCACAGAATTGCCGCCCTCTGAAAAGAATGGCTCTCAGGAGCCAGCTACATTTAATTGTGCGGATGAGACTGCCCATTCAATGAAGGACGTGGAAATGAAACAGGATCCACAGCCCTTGTCAAAAAATGGACCTTTGCAACCTGTTGTAACTAGTCCATCTGGACGGGATATGGAACCTAGAGTAGCGCAAAAAGATGTTGACAGTGTGCCGGAATGTCACTCAGAAACATCAAATTTTATGGGGGACAATGGAGAAAATAGAGATCCCTCCATCTCGTTGCATTCAGAAAAAAGTGTGCCTCTGCAA
This sequence comes from Begonia loranthoides, assembly GCA_022433065.1. Classification (NCBI taxonomy): domain Eukaryota; kingdom Viridiplantae; phylum Streptophyta; class Magnoliopsida; order Cucurbitales; family Begoniaceae; genus Begonia; species Begonia loranthoides. Next base: position 4,299,288 of record CM039471.1, read on the forward strand.
CCATCTGTATCGAATTCAGTTTTGAGTGACACAGGTCTCTCTACCCCTCTCTCATGCTAATTTAACAATCATTTTACCAGCAATAATATTACTTGTCCCCAAAATACTCTATTTTACTCAGTTGTACGAAATCACAAGAAATTCATTTTAAGTGCCTATAATGCTATCATGATATGACAATCCTCCTACGTGGTATTTAAATGCATCATGTTGGGTTTAGAAAACTCTGAAAGTTTCTGTTATAGTGGACTTGACCTTCCTCTTTCAGAAAAAAAGGACATTAATTTGCAACCTCCCCTAGCTAATTAAGAAAAAAAAAATCAAATGTGAATGCATTGCGTAATTTTACACTGTGGCATTAGAAAGGCTTGATATTTTTTATTTGAATTATGTGAAGTTGGCATCTAGTTTGATAAAAAAAGTCTGACTTGGCAAGCTAAAGAATGCCTATCATGTCTGGCAGCATTACCAGATTATTGTTATTTTACAGGTGAAGCTGAAGTGAGAGTTATTAATAAAGAGGTTGGTGGCTTTAAAGTAAGAGGGAATGATGATAAAATTGATAAGTTGAAAAATGCTGCGGTTGCTGCACTATCAGCTGCTACTGTAAAAGCAAGACTTCTGGCAAAGGAGGAAGAGGAACATATCCGACAGCTTTCTGCCTTCTTGATAGAAAAGCAGGTAATCTCATAAAAACTGGCTCTTATAGTTGTTGATCTTGACTTTTTACGAAAATTGATTTTATTGCAGTTACATAAGTTGGAATCCAAGTTGGCTTTTTTTGATGAGATGGATAATGTCATAGTGAGGGTGAGAGAGCAATTAGATCGGTCAAAGCAGAGGCTATACCAGGAGCGTGCACAGATAATTGCTGCACGACTTGGTTTACCAGCTTCCTCCGGAAAAACCATTCCTCCAGGGTTACCTACTGGTAGATTTGGTATGACCTTGGGAAACTCAGTTCCAAGGCCTCCATCGAGTATGACTTCCCCAAGGCCACCAATCTCTAGATCCATGGGTACGGTGTCTCCTTCTAGCTTATTTGTATCTCCTACAGTTGCAGGAAATTCTTTTAGGCCATCTACTTAGTAGAAACTGTCCTATATAGTAACCAAGTGAAGTAGATCAAGGCAACAAGGATATATCAATACTCATGCAGAAACTCCGCATTTCAGGGGCTTTCCCAGGTTAGTTACTGCCATTTCTATTTAATATAGTACTTTAAAACAAACTGGGCAGTTAGAAATTCAAATATTGATACACCGTATGGTCTCTATTCAATGTGCCAATACTGTGACTTATTAAATAGAGGTTAGATTTCTTTGGGCAATTTCTTCAGGGGAGTCCTAAAAATATTGACCTCATTATGTTGCCATAAATTTACTGTGAGTGAGATTATGTTTAGCGACATTTGGTGCTGATTCTTGGTACGATAAAAGAATCCTTCGTGATTTAGAGTTTTTAGATGGACTCTGACCATGTGAGAAAGTATTGGAGGAAATAATGAACTCCACAATCAGATCTCACCTCTCAAGAGCTGGGAATTTATTTTTCTCATTCACATTCACAGTGTGAATTTATTTTAGTTGTTGAGGGAAATTATTTTTCTGACCATCCCTCATATTGCTACATAGTCCCATATATATTTCTACAAATCTTATGTATACATTAGTCTAGAAGTTGGGTTTTCCTAAGGTGGGTCATCTTAAAAGAGGTTAAAATGCAGAAATATCCTGTCACTTCCGCAATCTCACTATGTCACACTTCTACTCTTTTCAGGTCGGTTGAAACTCCCCCCCAACATATATATCCCAGCCTATCGTTCATTCACAGCCATTTTCTTTACTCTTTAAATTTGATCTTCTATTACGGAATGATCTAAATCAAATTAATGGAAAAGATTTTCCTTTTCATAGAAATGGCAAAGCTTTATGTAGAAATTTCATAATGGTGCCCTTATATACAAGAAAGCTGTTGGCTGCATTTGTCTCACACTCTACTCCGTATTGCAGGGATTGCAATCCCTTTACTGGTGGATGTTCTGTTCGAGTGGTGGCGTCTTATCATCAAACCTAGTATTTTGCTAGCCTTATTATTAATTTGAAAGGCCACTTTTTTCGGTTTGACGTGTACTTTTGTAAATCAATATCCTTCTTCTACCAGCAATCATATGCTTTTTCTTAACCACATTATTCTCTCAATATAAAATGTCAAAATCAATATCCCAAAAACAACGTAAAAATAGCTATAAATGGTCATGTGTTATATTTTTAGTTGTGGGTGCAAAAGAAACTTGTATGTTTGGATCGATGCGAGATAAAAGAAATGCATAAAATGGCGGCTCAAGTATTGATCACATGGGCCTGAGCAACCCTCAACGGTTTAGACAGAATTCTTCATATTTTCTAAAATCTTTGTTCTCAACTCAAAGCTGATACAAGGATGATTGGATCTTTTTTATGCCACGGAATTTTTGGCAATTAGTAAGCCACAATCACTGAACTAAGATCTCATTGCAGTGAATCCCAGCGACGTAAAACAGCAAATTGACAATAATTCCACCAGCAGCATTGTGACAAAGAATTAAAATCCCACACCATTCCAATGTACAATGTATACCCAAATTCATGCAGTTACATGCCATACATTCAAGAGTACTTAGTAAAGATCTTTTCCGCACTGGGAAAGAAAAAGAATCATACAATACTCAGCATTCACATCCACTTGATCTTGGCTGATTGTTGCTTCCCACGTCGATAGTATCCGGAAGGTATCTTCACGATGAAACAGCAACCGTGCCCAGGAAAAATGCAAACATTAACAAAATATTATAATGAAAATAATGCTGTAAACCACTTGTAATCAAGCTCAGGGAGATCAACACAATTTACGGTATTATTTTGTAACTTGGCTGTAAAGTTATTTCCAACATATATGAGATCATGGAGAGAGTATCATAACAATGAGGAGTCAGAACAACATAAAAAAGAAAAGGAATTGGCAGCTGGAAGATGCATTTACCATTGAAACTCAGGATAGTAACTGAAGAAATAAATACTTAAGCAGACTGCAGTTGACAACAAAGAGCAAATCATCACATTGAAAATATTTTGGCACCCAATGTAGCGTCACAGGTACAACAAAACACATTATTGTCATCGAAAGGTGATGGCATGGAAAAACTTATGCCTCGCCCCAATTATGAAAAATTATTAGCGTGATACATGTGAACAACAACAGAGAATGTACACCAAACCATAAAATAATTAGGGAGTTACGTGAGCAATCAACCAATCTCCCTTGTCTAATATAATAATGGTGAATTATTATATCATTATGGATTATGAATAAAAGACTCTTCATGCTTTGAATAAAAGATAAATAAGTTGGTTATATGGAAAGTAAAGGTAGTTGGTAGTTATTATTACTTACATCTCTTCCTCTTCCCCGCTTTTGAGCGCATCCTTGGCAATGCATTGGAAAGCCTCTTCCACATTGATGCCTTCTTTAGCTGATGTCTCAAAGTATGGGATATTTCCTTTTGATGCACACCAAGCTCGAGCTTTTTTCTCTGAAACCTATAGAAGTAATCAACAAGGACAAGTTGCCACCATAATCAAATAAGGTTGGAAATGGATATGGATAACAAAAGTGGGGGTACACAATTCATGGAGAGAAAAATGCATACCACTCTACTATTTCCACCATCAACATCAACTTTGTTTCCTAGAACAACAAAAGGAAAATTTTCTGGATCTGAAGGACTTGCCTGCAGATGGTTTAGCCAATACATTATAGGACGTTAAATAATAAAATCTAACAAGCTGTTATAAGAAGCACGTATAATGCACCTGAATGAGGAATTCTTCTCGCCAGTTGTTAAGGTTGTCAAATGATTTCGTTGAGTTAACATCATAGACTAGAACACAACAATCAGCACCTCGGTAGAAAGCAACACCAAGGCTTTGGAATCTTTCCTGGCCTGCTGTATCCCAAATCTGAAAGAATTAAACTGAGATTCTTAGTTTTAATCAAGCACCTGTCAATCCTCAAATGCAATATTTAAATGTATGGTAACCATAGAATCAACGATTAGTAATGTTTAATAAGGTCATGCTGAGGACTTTCTATAGATTGTATCAAAAGATGGCAGAACATAGATATCCTAAAAATCTGGAATTTCGAATGTACTGCCCTACACAACTGACATACTATCCAGAAGAAAAATCATGTATATCATTTCAGAAGAAAACTTTTGAAATTAAATAACAAAAATTGAAAACCCCAATTTCACTCACAGGAAAACAACAAGTAACCATGCTAGAGCAAGCAATTCAAAATACATGCTTAGTGTTTCTAGGATAAAGTATTCACAAGCAATGTATATAATTTTTTATTCTTTTTTCCAGAAAACAGGATAACGCTTACCTTATGATTGTATTAGAAAACTGTCTTTACTTCAACTTGGAATCATCTCTAGATAATATTGAGAGACGAATACTTAAGCACCGATTATACAGTGGTGCCCAACCAAACATTAAACAAGGTTTACTTCAAAACTGATAGTAAAGCTTGATGGCCTTGCAGATTATGGGATTGTGTTGCCGTACAATACTTGTAAAGATTAAATCATCTCATCTCAATATCCAGCTTTCATCCATTTCTTTGTCTACCACATTCAAATTCCAATAGTTGATACAGCGAGTGGAATAACTAGTATAAAAAAACTAATAATCCCATTTCTCAAAGTGAAGGTGTCTTTGTTCCATCAATTACCTTAAATTAAAGGCAACCATCGACAAACACTCATATACAATGCAATAATATTATTTCTAAACAGAATGTTTGCATGCAACTGAGCAGACAATAAATTTGCAAAAATAATATTAAAAACTATTTACAATAAAATTCAAAGATGAACATAATCAATTACCTGCAAAGTAAAGAGTCTATCCTCAAACTGCACTTCTTTTGTCAAAAAATCAGCTCCTATTGTTGCCTTGTATTGATTACTAAACTTCTTATTCACATATCTATTCACAAGGAGTCATGATAACAAACTAAAAACCATATATTATTTAATACAATAGCTTACATATTTCATTTAAAACATAAATATAAAAAAATATATGCCATTCAGTAACAAGTGGAAAAAGAAAGAGAAAGCTGCCAATCGCTATGGATACTGGTTCATCAAAGAGGTCTTCCCGACCCTGCAAATCATAGAAGTTTAAATTACTAGTTACTAGTTTACAAAACTTTCAGTGGAATTTCATAAAGTAAACCTTAGCTGATTAGTAGGTAATTAACGATTTAAATGATAGCCTCGTTCTAAAGCAGTCACTTGCATTGTCTCCAGAAAGTCAACTGTTCTTAGATTCTGTCTTTTCTCACTAAAATTGAAACTAATCATAAAGCATGACGCAATTCGTTAAAGAAACAACACAACGACTACTATCAAAACTAAGAAAGAACTTTTTAAATCAGTATTTTCTCTCCTCAGTAGTCTGTCCATAACACTAAAACTGCAACCCGAGAATAATCAAATCACTAGTCACATTTGGATGAAGACAATCAAAAGCAAGAAAACACAGGAAGCCCTGCACCATGTAGTTAATTACCAAGATCAAACTAAGATCTGAGTTGATCTAGTCAAATTTTCCAAACACACCCTAGATCAAAAACCAGAGATCCAAAAAGCAAACACAGACATAGCCAGTCGAAATTAAGCAAGTAGATGAAGCTGCAGACCCGCTGTCTCCAAGGATGATGACTTTCAGGAGCGTTCTTCTTCGGGAAGGCATCGTATGGAAATAGAATCACTTTTGACTGCTACTTTCGCAGAGGAGAGAGGCAGAGAGGCAGGGGGGAGCTTGACAGCTTGTAGTGAATTGCGGGTTATTAGGCCGGAATATCCTTGATTAAATACCACCTCGCTCTTTTGCAAAAAGTCTAAAACACCCCTGGAGATAGAAAAGAGCTGCATCGGAATCGTTAAAAACGAAATTGTATATATAACCATTTGACACGGGCACGGTAGTTATGAGGCCACTGTGCTCTACGTGTATGAACAGAATCGCCTCAGCTTCGACATTTTTACCTTCCGGCTCTCAGCAGAAGCTCAACCACTTCGCTCGGATTGATAGACATCGCGTAGTGTTGTTTTCTACTTTTTCTCTCAGATCTCGCAGTTTTTCTGCTTTCGGAGATGGCTCAGCCTCTCGCAAAGAAGGATGACGACCGTGACGACGAAGGTATACTGCTTCTAATCCGTCTCATTCAACATTGACAATCATCTTTCGTGTCTTGGGATGAAAATTCGACCTCGCGCTGTTAGTTTCTTGTCAATTGTACTCGGATCGAAATTGTGATTCACATTTTGGTTATACGCGGTTGTTGCCTGCTTCAGTAACGTGTAGAGCGTGAATTAGATGTTAATTTGAACATGATCTGCTGGTGAAGGAAGGTTATTTACCGTCCTGGATATAGTTATGCTCTTCTTAGTGCTGAATAGCAATGTTGTATCGTTATGTTTGTCATTACAGTCCTTCTTTTTAGTGGAGTCAGTAACTGATGCTAATTTACTTTCTTCTCTTTGCAGTTGATTATTCTCCATTCTTGGGAATTGAAAAAGGAGCTGTTCTTCAGGAAGCAAGAGTCTTCAATGATCCTCAGCTTGATCCTAGGAGATGCTCTCAGGTAGATGCTCTCAGGTATTTGATTTGTACCATCGAGCATGTAACAACTGAACTCAATAGAACAACCAAATTCCAAGAAACTAACCTCAAATTCTATTCAAATCACACCAGAGTTCTACATTATGAATTCAAAAACCAGATTCTCCACACAATCAGCAGCTCCTCCTTCCCCTTTTTAACATCCTCTTTTCTTTCTTAACAACAGAAAATGGATACATGTTCTATTATTACTCACAAATAGAAATAAAAGAAGAAGACATTGTTTAGTCATCAACGACCAACTTTTTTTTAAAGGTCAACGGTCGATTCTTCCCTCACCTTCACCTTCACACCTAGCTTCTTCCTCTTGCCACTGCACATTCCCTTTCGTCCCCAGTCCATATTATTCATTGTCGTCACAAAGTACTTCGTTGAAGATTTTGCTTTTATCTGTTCTTGTTCTTGAGAAATTATTTGTCTTTTGTTTTAGGTTATCACAAAGCTTCTGTATCTGCTGAATCAGGGAGAAATCTTCACTAAGGTCAAGTTTCGTATTTTTCCAACTGTGCGACATTTTATTTATTTCATTTTTCCATTTTAACAATCAGTCTTGCTTAAATTAACAGATTGAAGCCACAGAAGTTTTCTTTGCGGTGACAAAGCTTTTCCAGTCAAGAGACACAGGGTTGAGAAGAATGGTTTACTTAATGATAAAGGAGCTCTCTCCTTCTGCTGATGAGGTTTGCGCTGTAATTGATATAACTTATATTTTTGTTATTTTGAATAATATAAGCTAATTGTGTGCTACCTTCCATTTTAAAAGGTTATTATTGTGACAAGCTCCCTGATGAAGGACCTGAATAGCAAGACTGATATGTATCGGGCTAATGCCATTCGTGTGCTTTGCCGAATAACAGACGGAACCCTTCTCACCCAGATTGAGCGATATCTGAAACAAGCAATTGTGGATAACAATCCAGTAGTTGCCAGTGCAGCCTTAGTTAGTGGGATTCATTTGTTCCAGGTAATACTTATTCTTGAGTATAAACTTATTTGTATGGAGTCCTTTTACCTTTTTTCTACATATATTTTCACAGACAAATCCAGAGATCGTCAGAAGGTAGAGTAATGAGGTCCAAGAAGCAGTTCAGTCTAGAGCAGCACTTGTCCAATTTCATGCTTTGCTGCATCAGGTGAATCAATTATTGGTTTGGTTTGGTTTGGTTTATATTGATGGTTTTGTAGAGAATGATTGAGTTGTTAACGTAAGTGAAACTTAATCAACAATGTTTTTTAATCATGGTAGTGTAATACAAAATTAAATTTATAGTTAGATGTGATACTTTCGATAGAAATTAGTATCAAATTTCTGGAGCTGAATTTGCTTGGTAATGTGTTGGCCACCAATGAGCTTTGCACTAGACAAGTGGCTATTTGTTTTTTTGGAAAATGTCACTACCATAGAAAGATTTGCTGGTGTACCCCCAAATGGAAAAAGCTATATTTATCTGTTTATTCATCTATTTCATCCATTAAGTTTGATACTTTCCAGTTCTAAACAAAAAAATATAGAAAAATTTATGGGGTTATGTTGTATGTCCACTGACAGCCTTTTCTTTCCCCATATGCCATCTTCAGAATTTACATACATTATTATGATTTATGCTTGAAAATTAAACCATATTATGTCGCATTGCAGATTTGTCAGAATGATCGATTAGCAGTTAGTAAATTGTTTACTAGCTTGATAAGGGGAGGGGGTACTGTTAGATCTCCTCTGGCTCAATGCCTCTTGATTCGCTATACTAGTCAGGTTTGTTCTCTAATTGACTGTATTTGTATCAGTGTTCACTCTTGCTATAAGAAGTTTATATTTAGGTTACTCGGGAGTCAGCCATCAACATATTAACTGGGGATCGACCATTTTATGGTTTTTATGAGGGTTGTTTGCGCCACAAAGCAGAAATGGTGATATTTGAGGCTGCTAGAGCAATTACAGAGCTGAATGGTGTTCCAAGCAGAGAATTGACACCAGCAATTACTGCTCTCCAACTCTTTTTAAGCTCTGCTAAGCCAGTGTTGCGATTTGCAGCTGTTCGCACTTTGAACAAGGTAATGTTTTCATTCAATCATTAATTAATTTCATGTAAAAGTTTTCCATAGACATCATTTCTAGAAGTCATGTTCTTTTCATGTATTTCTTTTCAATTGCTGAAAGTTCTTAAAAAACTTATCATTTATTACTATAACTGGTATTTCTATGATCTTCCCAAGGGATTCTTTTAGTCTGATGTAAAAAAGCTCCTTTTTGGTGCCACTTACCTTCTAAAACCATACTTTGTCCTGTGGCCTCCAAATTTTTTGTAGTAATGAAGTCTCTGACTTGAGCTTTGAAATTGTTTTAGGTGGCAATGACACATGCAATGGCTGTCGCTAATTGCAACATTGATATGGAAAGCTTGATTTCTGACCAAAATAGGAGCATAGCAACTCTTGCTATTACCACACTTCTCAAGACAGGAAACGAATCCAGTGTTGATAGATTAATGAAACAGATAACAAATTTCATGTCGGATATTGCTGATGAATTCAAAATTGTAGTCATAGAAGCCATACGATCTTTGTGTTTGAAGTTTCCTTTGAAATACAGATCTCTGTGAGTGAACGTGTTGCACTACTTATCTAACACTAGAATGATTTTGTTTTTTTCCTTGTGACTTTGTTAGATGTATAGAGGGCCAGAAATCTTATTCGTGATGTTTCTTAGGATGAATTTCTTGAGCAGCATTCTGAGAGAAGAAGGTGGGTTTGAATATAAAAAGGCTATTATTGATTCAATTGTTATCCTGATAAGAGATATTCCTGACGCAAAAGACAGTGGGTTGCTTCATTTGTGTGAATTTATTGAAGACTGTGAATTCACCTATCTATCCACCCAGGTGTTTCTTCAATGACTATTATATTCTTTCCTCTTTTTGCATCTTAGTTTTAAGGTAACTCATTAATCTGGGTAGCAGATACTCCACTTTTTGGGGATCGAAGGTCCAAAAACCTCTGATCCTAGCAAATATATACGGTACATATATAATAGAGTGCATCTCGAGAATGCAACTGTACGTGCTAGTGCAGTCAGCTCTTTGGCAAAGTTTGGTGCCCTGGTTGATTCATTGAAGGTACGGTACTCAACTTCCCTCAACATTTCAAAAGAAACCTGTAAATTGTTATATCTTCTTGGCCACTCTTTGGCTGCTAATTTCAATTGGCGTTGTTTATTTAATGGTTTCAGCCCCGAGTATTTGTGCTGTTAAGAAGATGTCTATTTGACACTGATGATGAGGCGAGTTTCCTTATAGAATGACAATGGCTTAGCTTTTCTTATAATTAATCATGTATACAAGGTAACATAACCTTTACCAATCATGTCATATACTGTACACATGTCATATTTAATTCATTCACAACTAGATCAGCTGCTAAATCCTAGTTCTCGTAGAGGCTTGAAACAAGAGGTTGAACACCTAGTTATGGGCTCTGCAATCATTTGTTTTTTGGAATATGCTCCTTATATTTATTTATGTATCTATATTATAATTGAGAATAAATTACTGTGTATCGAATATTTTTGCAGGTTCGTGATAGGGCAACACTTTATCTCAATACCCTTGGAGTCGATGGTTCAGTTGTTGAAAAAGAGAAAGATGTGAAGGAATTCCTTTTTGGATCGTTGGATATCCCGTTGGTTAATATTCAGACAAGCTTGAACAATTATGTAAAATTTTCTGCATCTTCTTTTTATTGTGTTTTTTTTTAATCTTTTTATTTTGTCCATCCATCCTTGTGAGATCATCATACGTGTTTTGATATACGTCCAGGAGCCATCTGAAGAACCTTTTGATATTAATGTGGTCCCCAAGGAGATTAAAATTCAACCACTTGCTGAGAAGAAAGCCCCAGGTAAAAAGCCGACAGGGCTTGGTGCTCCTCCTAGTGCTGCTTCATCAACTGTTGATACATATGAAAGGCTGCTTTCATCTATTCCTAAATTTGCTGGCTTTGGAAGGCTTTTCAAGGTTTAATTGTTTTACATTTTTTATTGTGCTTATTAAATGTGCTTCAGTTTTCTGAATGTTTTTTCCCATATTTATTGTTACCCTTTTTCAGTCTTGCGCACCTGTAGAGTTGTCTGAAGCTGAAACAGAATATGCAGTTAATGTTGTCAAGCATATTTTTGATAGGCACATCGTGTTCCAGTACAACTGCACTAATACAATTCCAGAGCAATTACTTGAAAATGTAATCATTAATTAACGATGTGTAATAGTTTTGAAATTGATTCAGATTGTCAATAATTCTGTGTGACTGCTAACAGGTTTCTGTAATCGTGGATGCTTCAGAAGCAGAGGGATTTTCTAAAGTTGCATCCCATCCTCTCAGATCTCTTCCCTATGACACGCCTGGACAGACCTTTGTGGCATTTGAGAGGCCGGAAGGAGTCCCTACTGTTGGAAAATTTTCAAATACGTTAAGGTTCATTGTTAAAGAGGTAAAGTCCTTTATTTTACAACAATGCATGTTTATGTTCAGCACATATTATCTGTTGGTATTTGGAAAATTAACCTGAGTTCTTATTAGCTGTTAACTGCATAAATTCTGAGGAACTAAATTTTACTTTTGAGCTTTTTGTGGCTGTTTACGTCTTAGGTTGTAGTGTACAGTTAGGTAATAAATATTATCATTTTTTACAACGCTATGCTGTTTCCATTAGAATTCTGCTGGGTTGAAATAATAGTTCGTTGCTACTCATGATTGCTGGCTTCTTTAGATCAAACTCTTCCCTTCTCTCTCGTCCTCTCCCTTTTTTTTAATGAAGGTTGCATGCACGTTTAAATAGAGAGAGGTTGGCAGTTGCATTTCAATATTTCGGCAGCGCCGCCATTATTCATTCTTGTCAACCAACCAAGCATTCTTATTTTTTAGTCTTTTTGCTAGGTTGACCCAAGCACTAGGGAGGCAGAGGAAGATGGTGTGGAAGATGAATACCAGTTGGAAGACCTTGAGGTTGTTGCTCCTGATTACATGTTGAAAGTGGGAGTCTCTAATTTTAGGAGTGCTTGGGAAAGCATGGGTGCAGATTGTGAGCGGGTAGATGAATATGGACTTGGTCCTAGGGAGAGCCTTTCTGAAGCAGTGAGCGCTGTGATCAACCTTCTTGGCCTGCAGCCTTGTGAGGTGGGTGTTTCTTTTAGTATGGGTATGTGACTGGTAAAAGATTTTCTTCTTGGCTAAACCTTTTCTTCTGGATTTTTCTTTGCAAAAAAAAAAAAAAAAGCCACCTTTCTCTACCTCGTCCAAAATATATACTCATCTCAAAGAGTCTTGTTGTATGTTTTGCAAACTTGCTCTGGCTTCCCATGGTATATATTTTTTTTCCTCAAATTGAAACCTATGAAAATCCTGAACATAGTCTAACTTAATGACAACTTTTTTCCTCTTCGTGGTAAGGCTTGTCTCTATCTCAAAGTCCAAAGTGAAAATAATGGGAAAACCTTTTAGGATACTGTGCCATGGTAGTCTTAAATATTTTTTCACTACTCTCTCTCTCGCTCTCTCTCTCTCTAAGATATGCTTTGTTTATTGTGTTTGTTCCTCCCTTGTTTCTTGCAGGGAACTGAAGTCGTTGCAAGCAATTCAAGGTCGCACACTAGCTTGTTATCTGGAGTATATATTTGCAATGTCAATGTGCTGGTGCGGCTTTCTGTCGGTATTGATGCTTCCAGAGAGGTTGCAATGAAGCTGGCCGTCAGATCTGAGAATGAAGCCGTCAGCGACATCATTCACGGAATTGTGGCAAGTGGTTAGTTGATTACCGGAAATGCTTCTCGCATCCTCTCACATTTTGTTTGCAGCATTAAATCAATGGCGGCTAAGTACTGTTGTAATTTAGAGATTATTTGAAACCATAAATGGAATATAGACTGCCTAGGAAATTGATTTTACCATGTGATGTGATTTGATCTTTTGTTGTTGCCTGTAAGGTTTTCTTTATTGGCTCAGGTATACACATTGGTATGAAATGTGCAGCAATTTTTGTTTTTATTTGAATTCTAAGCTGTGGCATCTTTTGTATTCAAGGGACTGTTATATACATCAAATGGGTCAAATTGGGAATAAAGAAATAAATAATGTTGAAATCTAACGCATGAATGACTTTAAAATTCATTCCGAAATTACCTGCTGTCAGACCCACTCTCTGTCTATTTATCGACTTCGTTTGGTACTGTCGTAGATCTTTTAACAATAATTTTTCCCTATATTGTAAAAAAATCAAGTCATTGCTTGAAAAATTATGTATGAAATGCGATTTTGACAATCCTAAACAGGGCATATATGTTTAGAAGCCACAAACATGCAGTCCGACTCCTGGAGGATATCAAAAAAATAATAAAGATGCATCATCATCTATACACCAACTCCTGGAACATATTTCCTTCCCTCGGCTCCAGCTCGTGAAAGTCTCTTTTTGATATTAAAACTTCCTTGTGGGTCATGGATTCTCAAATCACAGCATTCTAACGAATGAAAGGGAGCTCAAATGCTCTCTACTTTACCTTTCTAAGCCCTCCGAATGCCCATATCTGCCACAGAAGAGAAGTAGAAGCAATTACTACACTTAATAAGAAATTCAGAACATGATCCTTTTCAAACCATCAGGCTACTAATTTAACGCTACGTTGTGTAGAAAAAACATTGAACTAGCAGTACCCAGTCACCAATCAATTACATGCGCAACGAGCCATTTCCGTGTAAACATCATACAAATAATTTGGCTATACTAGAGTTTTTTTAGGTAATCATTCATCATAAAGCCGTACGAAGCAGAAAAGAAGCGATTTTCCAGGTCAACAGATTGAAGTTTAAAAGTAGCTTTCACGTCTGTCGGGGATACCAAGAATTTCTGCCTTGTAATAATAAAAATAAGGTAGCTAAAAAGATCAAGAAATACAGAAGATCAATGTTAGACTTCCTGGCATGCATGGCAACTTCAATATTTGGTGATGGTTTAATTTCACAATGATAAAAAAAAAATTGGATTACTACAATCTAGATAGTTCACGTGAGCTTTGTCTTTTTCTAGATTAGCATCAAGGACAAGTTTTCAACAGCGTACACAACTTCCCAAACCAATAAAGTAGAGGAGAGAGTCGATCTGGCATTAGAAGTTGGTAGCTGCTTATGCACATGGATATAATTTATGGATTGAATGAAGTTATAACGCTCAGCATTCAGACTCACCTTGAGATTTGAATCCCAACTTCCGGTACACAAGGCACTTCCGTCAGCAGACAATCCCAAACAGCTTATCCGTCCTTCATGTGAGTTTGGAAGAGATCCCAAGTTCAAAACCACCTATAAATACAGAATTGAAATACAACAATCATTTTTTTTCATTCAATATGATCAACAAAAATAAGCAATATATTCCACGATTGGAATTAGCATTGACGATGCACTTTTATTGTTAGTTGCGTACATTATTTTCAACAAACAAAGGCATGGAGAAGCTGTTAATAATTAATGATGTAGTTTGACTCATTACAAAGTACAAAAATAAAGAAACACACCACTCTAATCCAGTCACCCAGCTATCTACAGAATGATCATTCAGATCAATTTGGAAGAACAATGAACTCTAGCCACGCAATGGCCCCAGGAATTAGCATGACACAGACAACTGTAAATTCTCATAAAGTTCATGATTAAGAACAATAACATGGCCTGGATTTTGGATCAAGAGTGCAACAACAAATAATGCGAAAAGACCTGAAGTGAAGATTGGAAGTGACAAATAATATGTAGATAAAATTGAAAAGAAAATATTTGGTTATTCACATTCATAAAAGTACCGACTAAAAATGAGTTAATGACAATTAGCACGTGTCTTTAATTCTAAATTTCAAAATCCCCATCCCTAATAAAACTACCAAGTAATGTATATAAGTAATGTAAAGATATAGGAAAAAAGTCATCAGATATATTTTGTCGCAAAATATTTTGAATTATTCATGAAAAGGCATGTAAAGTTAATAGCATCTCTGTACTAGTTATAGAATCACAAATACCTTAGCTAGAAGCGTATCCCACACATAGCAATCACCATTCCTATATCCAGCAAACAGAAGTCTTCCTGATATGGAGAATGCAATGGAGGTTACAGGCGGTGAGTCATTATCACTGTGCTGTTGATGGTACACTTGGAGTAGGTGTCCACTCCTGATGTCAAACAATCTGATAGTACCATCATCTGAGCCAGTTCCAAATCTGTTACCATCTGGAAAGAACTTCACAGTATTTACATCTACATCGTGCCCATGATATGTCTGCACAGCTCGACTAGCTACACGAGTGTCCCATAATCGCACAGTTCCATCACATGAACCAGATAAGAACATTCTTGAGTTGGACCCATTAATTGACACACTGAAAGAGTCCAGACAACAAGACAGTCAAGCAAGTGATGTGCGAGTCAATAGGTGTACAGGAACTGTTTCTTACTTTTACGAAATTATATTAATGTTGCAATGGCATTGGCATGTAAAATTTTAGCATAAAAAATGCAGAAAAGCTACGAGACTGGGAAGATGGATTTAATTTCCAACTGATTTGCATAGATAAATCTAATTATCGAATAAAAAATTCATACCTCAATACGTCTGCAGTGTGTCCAGACTGAAATTCACCTCCAAAAACAGATGTTCTAAGTCCAATGGTAATATCCCATAATATACATGTATGGTCACCGGAACTGGTAATGAGATGAGTATCCTCATCTGGAACATATTGACAGGCCGAAACATAACCTTTATGCCCACTAAGCACTTTCGCTACCGGTAGATTCCCATCCATATCAGTGAGGGAATTCAGGTTGATGATTGAGCAAACATTATCAAGACCACCACAAGCAACGGACTGACCAGAAGGTGAGAAAGAACAAGTCATGACCCATGGGCAAGGCAGTTTTATAGCATGGATCTTTTGGCTGGTCAGAGAATTCCACACAATTAACCTCCCATCTTGAGATGCACTGACAATTCTATTCCTATCCGGAGTCCAGTCCAATGAATATACCTGCATAAACCAAAATTTATATTAGATAGAAAAATGGTGAGCAAAATACAGTTACTCTGTAAAACTAATCTACAAAGGAACAAAGAGGACAACTTTTTTGATGCATACTCTAGCTAAATAACAAATGAAGTAGCAAGCACCGCATATTTATTCTAAGTTCATCAACCATGACTTAATTTATCTCAACTGAGTATTTTGATCAAACACCTCAGTTAAAGTCCATTTACGAATCCGAATCTCAGAATAGCATCTCAAATCACAAATTTTCCTTAAACCAGGATTTTTTTTTCAAACTTCTCAAAATAGGAGCAGATATCTTTACCTATAGGAAAAAGTGTGTCATTCATGCAAATTACACTGCTACAATCCTATTCGTAGATGCATCTTAGGTCTAATACAGATAACAACGTTAAGTATTTTCTCTTTTCCAGAAAACATAACAAGATTTACTGTACTTTTCCTGAATGACCCTGCAACGTTCTGCAGCACACTAGATCCGATGGTCCGAAGCAGACGGGACTCTTTCCCCGCGACCTTGCATACTCCGAAACTACAGAATTGGCCACCAAATCGATTAGGTCTCACAGGTCAAAGCAGAGAAAACGTTATTCTAAACATCAAGGAAAATCCGAAAGCATCACCATCAGTATCGAGAAAAGTGATCCGCCTCTGCTTCAAGCGGTCTCTGAGGACGTTCACTGTCTGAATAGCCGCCGCATGGCGCTCCTTCAGCTCAGCAACTGACATATTACAAAATTCAATAGAGTCGAGGCACTTTCATTGACACAGCTCCTGAACTGCCATTGAATTATGAAATCCGCAGGTGACTCGAACGTTTCGATGGTGCCACGCAGAGAGGAGGAGCTAGAAGTGAAAATCGTCTTCGAAGCAAGGTTTCAGATAAAACTAGCTGGAGAGAGGGAGGGAGGGAGGGGTAAAACAATAAAACTGAGGAAGACTTTGTTGACTATATTTTCCACGTGTCCAAACATTTGTAATTTTGTTTAAACATTTATGACGTCATAATTCAATTAAAGATTGTTCAACGGATTACAAATTCTGTACTATATTTATATCGAATAAGGGTAGCATTGTCATTTTATGAGTTATTTGATAACCATGATGACATAACCACCAAATAAATCAATTAATTAAAAATTTTCCTAATTAACAATAGGATTATTTCTTTTAGTAACATTATATTTATTTTTTAATACTACTTTCTAACTTTGTAAATTATTGATTTGTATAATTAATATAATAAATTATAGATAATTAATTACATTATCAAGAAATAATAATAAATATTAAAAATAGAGGATAAAAATATAATTATTCATTTGCTTTTTAAATTAGATGCTCAATGGTATATAGGACATGCTAGAATCACCAGCACCCTCCCCCACCCTACCCTACCCTACCCTACCTTAACCTTACCTTAGATGCCTAAAATAGAGGTCCTAAAAGAGTGATAAATTGAAGAAATGAGTAGCTCCATAAGCAGTGAAAGCACATGGTATATGGGACATGCATATATGGTTAGACAAAGCATAGTACTTAATATTCCTCAGGTTGGTTTCAGCCAGAGTGGGTTGCTTTAGACAAAAGACCAAAGCATAAACCTTTCCAACAAAAAAGCTTTAACAACATTAAATGGTCAAGGAAAGTGACACCTAACGTGGTGGGTCGACTATGAAGCTGCCTAGCGATTGGATGCTTCTTTCCCACAACTGTCTGCAGAGTTCTACAAATTGCTGAAAGACAAGCGTTCATGAATTGTTAATTGAACATAAAGTATAAATGTAATGGCCGTGGTGTTCTCTACAAGAACTCGACAAACTCGTTACAAATGCTATGAATTCGTGATGTTCGTACGAATGCGGATTTACAAAGCTTAATTCATGTGGGAAAAATAGGTATTTATATACACAATAATGACTTGCAATGACTTATTTCAAAATTTAAATAATGACCTCACGAGCTATTGTGTCCTTTGGAGTGTACCCATTTCTATCTTGATCGCTCCGAGCCATCCCCACCGCCATGTTTCGATGAATATTTTAATATGGCGGTAGCTTCTTCACTTGAAGGACAATTATCTTTCTCTCTAATAGATCTCAGCTTCTAATGAGTTTGAAGAGACAGTTTAGTTAGTAAGTCAGTGGCTCAATATAAAACACAACGCAATGGAGACACAACTTTCTATTCAATGGACAAAAATACGTTTGAAATGGCTTGATTTATCAGAAATTACCAGGCATAAAGGATACAGTTTTCCAGTCAAAAGAACAAAAATATATCGACTTAAAGAATTTGAACACTAAACACCATAGAGAAAAACGACCCACACAAATATTTTGGCGCAGAACAGAGCTTAAGTTCCGCCTCAAAATAAATAGTTTAAACATTATAGGCCGCAAATATCCTCCATATTATAAAAGAGTGATGATATATCTTGTTTGTCTAATCCGACCGCCAAGGAAGTTAAAATTTGTGAACTACAAATTAGTGGCAGTAGCCCTTTTTCTAATAATATAAAAACTAGAGCTTCATACAAGGTAACGTGGGGGGAAAACTAGACCATATAATTGTCTCCATAAATCAGTATTGATAATATCCGGTGGCAAGTTTCGAGAATGAAAAGAAACCAAAAGAATATCATTAAAATTAGTTAAAGATATTGAGCTGAGATGACTACTTACAGTGTGAAATGGAAAGTCATCTGCCTCTAGCATATGAACAATTTGCCCCATTTTTGGCCGCTTAACAGCATCCAAGTCTATGCAACGAAGACAAACAAGCAATACACGCTTTAAAGCTCTCGGTGAGGGCTGAACCTCGATCAGGGGATCTACAACCTCCTCACCACGTCGATTTGCCACCATTCCTTTAAACCAGTCGACCAAGTTCATCTAAATTACATACAGATAAAAAAGGTCATGCTAGATAGTGATAAATCCAAATTAAAGATGCCAATGGTAAATTGAGTTCACCTCTCCCGCAGGTTTGGAATAATCAATTGGACTTCTTCCAGTTATAATTTCCATTAGTAAAACTCCAAAACTATACACATCACTTCCTTCATTAAGCATTCCTGTACTTGCATACTCAGGAGAGACATAACTGGGGAAAAAAACCCAATGAGTTGACAGATTGATCTTTTTTTGAATTTGAAAACAGTGAGAAATTTAAGAAAGAACAAACCCAAAGGTCCCCATAACACGAGTAGTTACATGGGTTGCCTCAGATCCTAAAAGCTTAGCTAGTCCAAAGTCGGATACTTTTGGATGCCACTTTCTATCCAAAAGAATGTTACTGGATTTTACATCACGGTGTACAACTTTAGGTTCTAAGCCTTCATGCAAATAGGCCAATCTGTAATAGAAATGAACACCAATTTAATCAATCCATCATGATTAAGGAGAGAAATGTAACAATGAAATGAATAAGACATTATGTATTTATCACCATACCCCTTTGCAGTCCCAATAGCAATTCTTATCCGAATATCCCATGTCAATGGACTAACAGAACCTACGTCTCCATGCAACCATTGCTCCAAATTTCCGTTGTCAACAAATTCATATACAAGCATCCTTAATTTTGCAAAAAAGCATCCAAATTAAAAGTTCAAGTAGGAAAAATACTACTGTTTAAAGAAAACAAAAGAAATTTACATGAAATTTCATGTAAAAAATAATACCTTTTAGCACCTTCGGCACAATAACCTACCAAACCCACCAAGTTTTTATGCCTTACTTTACCAATAGCCTCTACTTCAACTTTGAACTCTTTCTCTGCCTGACCCCTTAAACAAAACGACCACTATATAAATATCCCCTTTCAAGATTTTTCTCAACAAAATGATAGCAAAATACATTAAGAACATTCATACTGCAATAATCTCCATGGAGAATGCCACAAATAAACATCGTTAATCTCTGATAGCTGATGTTCTTATTCTCATCTCTTCTTCAGAAATCAAAAACTCAAAGAACAAAATATATATATATATACACGCAGAGTACACACCATTTTTTAAATAATCAAGAAATCTTTAAGTTTCATCAATCAAAAACTCATTCTAAATGAAAAGAAATGAGGAACATTGAGAAAAGGAGTGACTATGATCCAAAATAAAAAGGAACAAAAGCAGACAAAGAACAAAGTGATTATTTTCTTTTCCTATTACTCCGCAAAAAAGCCTTCCGGACATGATGCCAAACACAAGGTCCAGATCCAAGTTCCACTAGTGAAACTGCAATTTAGTTATGAATACATTCCAACAAAAAAAAAACTAAAAAAATTCGAACTATTTCAGAAAAAAAAAACATGTAAATAGGATGAAAAACAAAGACGAGACGATGCCAGTTAAAACTATTAGCTCCTAGCTAACCATGTAGTTTCTGCCAAACTAGAAAAAAAGAGAAAATGAAATGATTTTCCAGAAAACTCTATGCAGATCAGACGTACCGAATAGGAGTATATTCTAATTTTAAATATGCATACTTATTGTTAAGAAGATTCTTCACAGCTACCACCGACCCGTCCAGCAAAACCCCCTTGTACACGATTCCATATCCGCCTTCTCCGATCACGTTCTCTTCTGCGAATCCACATGTTGCTATATCTAGCTCCTTCAAGCTGTACCAGCGCCCCCATCCTATGTTCGGTGTTTCTACCGACACATCACTTCGGCTTCCACTGGAGGCAGACGCATCACTCTCTTCGCTCTTTTTCCCTCTCCCAGTCTCAATGTCCATTATTTTCATAGGATTTATAATTTCAGCTCCTGCCCCCTCCTTGTCACAGTTCTGAACGCAATCCAATGCTTTGATCTCCGGGATCTCCAGCGAGACCAGGGGACCCAAACCCGGGCTGTGCTTTACCCGCATTTTACTCTTCCTCGAACTTTTACTTTTACGGACGCATAAAAAAATCACAAGGAAAGCGGCGATTAAGCACGCAGCGACGACTCCGATCACGACGTAAAGCTTTAAGCTAAAAACAATAGTTTTCGAATTGAGTGTGCGAATGACGGAATCATCCGACGCCCGAACTTCTGCCGAGTGATTACCAGAAACCGCCATTATCGCCGGTCCGGCGAGAAGAAAAAATTGAGCAGCAAACTAGTGAACTTTTCCTCAAAACTAGAAAAGGAGATGATAGAGGAACATGATTGACGAGAAAAAAAATGGAAATCAGCAAAATGGCCAAAAGAGAGGAGAGGAATAGGAAGGATTTGCAGGGAAAAACATAGTGGGGCAGTGTGGGTTTTCAACGGACAAAAGGGTTACGAGAGTGAGGAAGGAGCAAAAATGAGCTAAAAGTTGTACAATTTTGGCTACATCTGAAGAGTTAATTACTAAAATACCACTTTAATGTTCAACAAGAATACTACAACGACAATCACCTTGAGAATTTGACTTGTTTTACACATTAAAGAGGCTTGAGACTTTTATTGCAATTGACTTATTTGCCCTTAAGAATCACCTAATCATCCTAAAAGTTATCATTAATTAACTAATGATTAACATTAGAGCGGAGTTGTGATGAAATTGAAGATTCGAACGTGAGATAAACAACGTGACAAATGCGTAATGAAGAATATTTGGTGACCATAATTTGTTATTAATCTTTACAAATAATTATCGAAGTACCCATGACTTAATGAACTACATAAAATATTATTATATTAATTAATGTAATAATTAAAATAAAATATTAATTACACTTCTAATTAACACTATGTTAAAGAGGTATAAGTAAAATATAAAATTACTCTAAAAATATAAAAACGAATACTTAATTAACTTAATATGTTTTGCTTAAGAGAAAATGATATTTAATACAAGAAAATTTTAGCCAAGGGAGGAATACTAAAAAACAAGGATTGTTGGTAATGTCTCGATATCAACTCTAAGCCAAGCATCTCTTTCTCGTTGGTCTCCCAACTTTATTGTCTAAAAATGCCCTAATAAGGAAAATTGCAACTGCACTTGTGAAGTCTTTTTTATTTTTAATGATTAATTAAAAAAGAGTAAAGAATATTCCGTTACAATTTATGTGAAAATAATAATTGATGAAACTAGCTGTTACATTCAAAATTAAAAGCCTAGAACCGTAACACATTAGTCAAGAGGGTATATGGACGCGCAAACGTGTCCAAATTTCTATGAAATTAGAGGGAACGTGTATTTATAAAGATTTAATTAATAATAAAATTGGAATTATTTAAATAATATTTTTTAAAATTTGAATCAAATCAGTAATGAAGGGTATTTAATGAGGAGCGCCACCGCGATGGAAATAATAATGGGTGAGAGAGGTTTGAATGAGCCGTGAGAAACACCAACTCCGCTCCATCAATGTCCAATTAAATAACCTCAATCTTAATTAGTCCAATGAAAACCACTCTTCAAATTGCAGACACTCCAAATAAATGAAAATTGTTGATCCATTTGCAGTGCTGGCCCTGCTAGGTCACCCATGGTTCTGGATTCTAGGACCACGCTCTATTACGTGGTCCAACTACCGCCCTTTGCTTTTTCAGAGTAGATAAAATGTGGTTTACGTTCCAATTTAATGATAATAGACAAATGATCCTCCAAATTAGACCTAGTTCGAATGCAAGAACACAGGCGGAGTGTTGAATTCGCGAGCTATGGGGCTTTTTTCTCTGTATTGATTTTAGCCCTATTAAAGCTCAGATTCTCGCTTGGAGAACAGCGTCTACTCAATTCTCTCCATCGGTCGTTGGGAGTCGCTGAATCACCGTCGAAAGAGAAGGAAGTTACTGATACATGTCAATGGAGAAGCATAAACGCAAGCTCTGCTCAAGAGCTTTCATCAATGGCAAAGCTTTGGGGCCCACGTGGAAGCTCATTCGTCTGTCCGCCTTTCTTCTTCTCTCAAAACCACTTTCTCACTTTCGTTTTCGTCGTCTTCCGAAGAACCAGAGCTAGAAGTAGATGCGTCTTCTTGATTTATAAACTTCCAAAGAACAGCTTCAAACTTGCATATCCCCGTTGTTCAAAGACATAGGAAGTGTTAAGGTTGGTTAAGAACAGTAGTTAAGATTAATTATCTTCTACGTAAGGCAAGTTGTCACAATTTTCTCACTTGGGAGTTGGACGGTTTTGTAAGCCACACTTTTAGTTTATCAATACCTCTAATATCATTTGTATTTTTACTAGAACAATATTATCTACTTTGTAAAGAAATATGCTCTGTTTTATTTTTAGAGTTATCGTAAAACACATTATACTTGATAAGAAAAATAATTCTATTGATAAACTATGCATTTTTTACTTTTTTAAGTAACGTGAGATTGTACTCTTTCACTAATATAGGTCAAATATTCAATTAGGTATTCTTATCTTTTATAGAATTGATTGTCATATAAAGCGAAATAGAATTGAAAAGCCCAATTGGGCAACAATCTAAGAGTTCTACCACTGTGAAAACCAACTCCAATGAATATAAAATTTAAATGGGAAATTAACAAAACAAACATGAACTTTAGAATCAGCAACACGACAAACTTTGAAGAAATTTCATGGACAACTAAAACTTGAACTATGAAAAATGAATAACGCAAATCTCTCAGTCATGTTTCTCGTCAAAAAGTGTCGAGGCAAACGCCGCAGTCATATTAACATCAAGGACCGTTCAACGGGGACGTCTAATGATCAACAATGGACATTCTTCACCGACGAGAGATGTCTAATATAATAGAGTTTTAAGAATGCACGCACACAACAAACAAAATTGATACTTGAAGAATGAACTTATTTTTATTTCCTTGATAATGAGACATTATATATGATGTTGAATTTATAGAACTAAAACATAAAGATTCTGCTGAAACTAACTTGCGTAAGAAATGATCTTTTATTGACACTAAAGCAAAGACTAATTCTAATGTATGAAAATAGGAATAAGAACAACAAGAAATTTACCAGTATTTGACTTAGTGAGATGCACTATCTTTTTCAATACTCCCCCTTAGTGAATACTTACTGTCAAAGACTCCAAGTGCAGTTCTAAAACTTTCAAACTTAGGCTTAGCTAAAGCTTAGTGAATATATCAGCAACCTGGTTGCTAGCATGAACTCCTTTCAACTCAATTTCTTGATTTAGCACTTTCTCCATAACAAAGTGATGGTGAATTTCAACATGTTTAGTCCTCCCATGAAATACTAGAATTGAAGCAACTCAAATCTCACTCTCATCATAACAATTAATTTGCACTGCATAGTCGACCTTACAAAAGATGTCTCTTATCAAACGCTTCAACCAAATACACTCTTGTGCAACCATTGTTGATGCCATGTACTCAGCTTCAATACTTGATAATGCAGCGGTTGACTGATTCTTGCTGCACCATGAAATCATAGTTGAACCAGCACTAAAACAATAGCCTGAAGTTGAATGACGGTCATTTGTGTCACCTGCCCAATCTACATCGGTAAATCCTCTTAGCAAAAAATTGTTGTTTTTTTGTGTACATAAGATTGTAATAAAGAGAATCTTTGACATAATGCAAGATTCTTTTAGCAGCATCTAGATGAGGAGTTCTAGGACTATGCATAAACTGAGATATGACACTAATCGAATATGTGATTTCTTGTCTTGTAGTTGTTAAATAAATTAAGCTGCCAACGATTTTTTGGAATCGTTTTATATCCTTCAGCAGATTCCCATCTTCTTTATTCAACTTGAGATAGGGCTCCATAGGAGTAGCTATTCCTTTTGACTCCCCCATGCCAAAATGCTCTAAGAGATTCTTTGCATAGCGTTTTTGAGATATGAAAAATCCCATATATGTTTTCTCCACTTCAAGACCAAGAAAGTATCCAATTTCTCTTAAAATTTTCATTTCAAAACGAATTGACAACTCATTTCTCGATTGAGAAATCTCAGCTTCATTGTTTCATTCTCTCCTGTGATAAACATGTCATCTATATAAAATAAAACCAATAGTTGCCTTTTTTATTTTGTTTTAACAAATAGACTTGAATCTGAGTCAGCAACAAAAAATACAAAAAAAAAAAGAAAAGAAATATTGAGCTACTTTACCAGACCAATCACGAGGTGCTTGTTTAAGGCCATATAATGCCTTTTTCAGCCAACAAACATGATGAGGGAATTCATTAGAGACAAATCCTTGAGGTTGTTCCATGAGCATCTAGTGATCTAAGTCACCGTAAAGAAATGTATTGTTTACATAAAGCTGCCATATCTTCCAACTCTTAAAAGTAGCAAGTGAAAAGATTGACCGTACTGTCACCATCTTCGCTACCGGACTAAAGGTTTCTTCATAATCCAATCAGTAGTTTTGAGAAAAACTGTGAGCAACAAGATGAGCTTTGTACCTATCAATTGTACCATTTGATTTCTTTTTCACCCATTTGCAAGTGACTTGGTTTGCAATTTTCTGGTTTTGGCAAAGACTCTCATGTATCATTTATTCTTAATGCTTCAATATCATCTTGCATTTTTGCTTTCCATACTTTACAGGCTTTAGTTTCCTCGTAACACTTTGGTTCTTCTTGGGGTTGAAGAGCCATCACTGCTTTGATATTCAGGATCAACATTGTGAGATGAAAACAGATTATTTGAACCATCAGAAAGAGCTGCCATTTTTTGGAATGAAATGTAGAGCAGAATGCCATGATAATGTTTCATCAAACACGACATCTATGGAAGTAATAGACTTCTTTGTTATTGGGTCCATACACCTCTACCCTTTCCTATATGTGTTATAGCCAACAAATACACATTTTCTTGCTTTCGGGTCAAGTTTGGTTCGAGTCTTTTTAGAAATACGAACATAACATATTGAACAAAATACCCGAAAATAATTTACATTTGGTTTGACATCATATAATATCTCAAAAGAGGCTTTTTCTTTACCTGGCCATGGAAGTAGACGATTGATTACGTAACAAGCACATTGAAATGCTTCTGCCCAAAGTTCTCGGGGAAGATTCTTATCATGCAACCATGAGAGGCTCATTGAAATGAGATGTGACAACTTTCTTTCTACTACTCCATTTTGCTGAGAAATATTAGGACACATCATTTTTCGTTGAATGCCATTATTATCACAATATTGAAAGAAATTAGTTGACATAAATTCACCATTGTTGTCGTTTCTTAAGCATTTCACTTTCTTCCCCAACTCTTTCTCTACCATATTCGTAAATTCAATAAATTTGGACAATGCTTCATTATTCTCTTTTAAAAAATAAGTCGAAGTGTACGTTGAATAGTCATCCACGAATACCATAACATAATGGCAATTGTTGTAGTTTGGTGTTTTTTTGGCCCCATCAAGTCTGTATGAACCAATTCAAGAGAAGTAGTTCTATAATTAGATGAGCTTTTGAATGGAAGATGATGTGATTTCCCGTATTTAGAACCTTGACAAATCACATCTTTATGTACATTTTTCAGAATTGGTAAGCCAACCAATAGCTTCTTTGAAGAAATTTGCTGTAGCATTTGGTAACCTACATGGCCTAATCGAGTATGCCAAGTCGCTGGATTGTCTATCTGGCTTGTTTTCTTCACATATGCCTCCCCCACTGACATTACAAATAAAGATCCTTTCTTTTCACCAGAAAGAACAACATAAACTACAACATTTTTGACATCATCAAGCACTTTGACATCATTTAGATCACACATAACACAATTTCCACAATTAGTAAATTAAGAAACTGAAATTAAATTTTTCTTCAAACCTGAAATATCATAAACATCGTTCAACTTGACACTTGCTTCATCAACATCAATCTTCACTACACCTTCTTCAGCTACTAGATATGTTGAGTTATCAGCTATGATAATAACTTGTTTTCTATTATGTTGCCGCATCTCTAAGAATAAAGAATCATCACCCGTTACATGATGCGAGCAACTAGAATCAATAATCCATTCATCTTTATAGTATGCGTAATTGATTTGAGTTTCATTTGATGTTGACTCAAGAGTAAAACACTACTCCTACTTTAGTTTATCACTCTCATCATCTTCACAGGCAACATTTGCTCTTGAGAGCTTTGTACGACAAAATCTCTTTATATGCCCAAGTTTTCCACTGTAACACTTAATAAATCTTCTACTCTAAGGACTATTATTGATATCCTCCTTTCCATTTTTATCTTCGGCTAAACTATTCTCATTCAACTTTCCTCTTGATAAAAGAACACCATCTTGGTCATAGCTGAAGTTTTTGGCCATTTGCTTAGCAAAAGCCTCTTGATTGGAAAGTAAGTTTTCTAATTCTTCAACTGATGGTTGTTTCTCCCATCCTTGTACAATGGTGATATAAGGAGTATACTCCTTCTGCAGACCACAAATGAGATATCTCTTTAAGCGAGCTTCGCTTATTTTCTTATCTGGATCTAATTCAGAAATTTCAGCAAAAATACTTTTTGTTTCAATAAATATTCTGAAATTTACATACCTTTCTGTTTCATCATTGCCAATTCATTTTTCAAAAACTGTAGTCTTGTTGTGTTTTTTTTTTGGAAAATAACCTTTCAAGAGTATCCAAGACTTCACTTGGAGAATTTATATCACAAACATGATCAATAAATTTTTTACGGATTGAACTCTTTAAAGCAAATAAAGATTTTCCACATTTGATCTTCCATTTCCTTTGTGGTTTAGCATTGTCAACCATGTCAGCATGAATCTCTGTATTAGCTCCAACAATTAGTTCCCATAAGTCTTGACCATGAAGATAAACTTCCATACACATTCTCCAATATTTGTAGTTCTTACCTAAAGGTTTCTTTACACCAAATTGTGTGTTAGCATTGTTCCCTCCATTTACCAACTCCATATGACAGAGCAACAGTTTCCCTCTAACCTAGCTCTGACACAACATAATAAAATAGAGTTTTAAGACTGCACACACACAACGAACATAATTGATACTTGAAGAATGAACTGATTCTTATTTCCTTGATAATGAGACATTACATATGATGTTGAATTTATAGAACTAAAACATAAAGATTTTGCTGAAACTAACTTGCGTAAGTAATGGTCTTTTACTGACACCTAAGCAAAGACTAATTCTAATGCAGGAAAATAGGAACAAGAAAAACAAGAAATCTAATAGTATTTGACTTAGTAAGATACACTACCTTTTTCAATAGGTTGATCCATGAGAAGGGTCGTCCTTAGGGCCATCATAAGGTTGAGAGACATCCTTGTTAGGCATTGGATGAAGAGACAAACGTCATTCCAGGATGGAAGGAAAGGCGCTAACGGACGAAGATTCATGTCTATTGGATCGAGGGACGAATGTCCCTCAACTTACAACGGGGGTCCCTAAACTTTCAATGGACGTCCATGTCAATGAGGGACGTCTGTGGCAAATTAAGGGATGTCTCTCAATACTAAACGATGTCTTCTCTTAACATTAATGGATGTTCACTAGTATCCACAAAACATCCCTCAATGTTGAACGACGTCGTCTTTTAGTATTGAGGGACGTCCGTTATGGGCTGAGAGACGTCCGTTGTTGGTTAATGGATGACTGTCGTAAGTGGAGGAACGTTTGTTGTGGGATGAGAAACGTCTGTCGTAAATTAAGGGAGGCTGCTCTCATTTTAAAAAGTATGTGTCTTGCACCTGACCCCCTTCAACATAATGTTTGCCAACGCCTTTGGAGGATGACCATCCTCCATTCTGGCTGTCCATCTTTGTTGAGGGACAACCGTTCTTCAATCCAACGAGCATGAACCATCGTCTGCTAGCGTCTTTGGAGGATGACCCAACTCCACCATGACCATTCATCCTTGTTGAGGAACGTTCGTCCCTGGGTCCAACGAGTATGACTCTTCATTTGCCAATGCCCTCCTCCCATCATGGATGTCCATCTTCATTGAAGAATGTGTGTCTCTTCATCTAGCGGCCAACAAGGACGTCTATAGACCTTACGATGGCTTCAATGACGCTCTTCCTCGTGGATCAGCCTTGGATGGCCCTCGTCATTGAAGGATGTATGTTGTTGATCTTTGGACATCCCCATTAGCCAACTTTTGATGTTAATGTGACTGCAGTGTTTGCTTCGACTTTTTTTTTTTTTACAAAAAACGTAACTGTGAGGTTTGCATCCTTCATTTATAATATTTCAAGATTTTAGTTGTTCCCAAAATTTCTTTAAGATTTGGCGTGTCACTGATCCCAAACCAAAGTTCAATATTTGTTTTGTTAATTTCTCAATTTAAATTTATAAAATGTGAATTTTAAAATACCATATATTAATTACAAGTATAATTAATTTAAAAAAAGAAAAAAAACATAGCAGGAAAATGAACCAAATGAACAAAAGCTTAGCCCAATGGTCTAGGTTTGAATTCTACAAAAATGGGCTATGGAAGGCCTTTGTTAACAATTTCCAGTCCATTCCATCGTTATTAGATTACATCCTATTCCACGTCAAATTCTTCCTTCTTATCCTCTTTAGTCCCTCCCTCGTTTCTTTCCAACCTTATCGGTTTGTCTGTTTTTCGTAATTCTTTACCATATCAGTTATCAATCTTACCCTCTTAATTGTAATTTATTATTATTATTATTATTGAATTTCAAAATCAAAATAGAGAAATCTTATTATTTTCATCTCCCTTGGCCTGATCTTCTTCTCCTCGCAAATACTTGGATTTCTGTTCGGAAATGACGCTGGGAGGTTCCAAGAAAAGGCCCCGCCTGCAATTCAATCCCTCCACTTCCGGTTTCTCCGACGATTCGGCCTTTTCTGCTCCTGTTTTGAACGAAGCTTCGAGAAAGCATCTTCTTCTCCGTCGCAATGCCGTCTTGCCTTCGTCCTCTTCCCCCGCTGCTGCATTCGTTTTCAATGACTCATCCTCTGCTGACGTAATTCTCCGATTATTAGCAGACGAGGATTGCCCCTTCGAAATTTCTGAATCCAGCTCGTTTTCCACGACCGATTCTTTCGCCGAGGTCCAAGTGCATCTCCACTCCCAAGTTATCCGCCGCTCCAAGTACTTCGCTGCGTTATTGTCCGACCGATGGCAGTTCCGCAAGGACGATTCGAAACCTTTGGAGTTGAATTTGAGTGTCCCGCAGTCACCGGGCTCGGTTGATGTTCATTTGACAGCGCTTCGGCTTTTGTACATCGATGATTTGTCCGACGCCATTGACAGCGCATCGGCAGCGTTAGATCTCCTTCCAGTTGCTCTGGAACTGCTTTTTGAGGATTGCGTCGTGTCATGTGTTAGGTTTCTCGAAGCTGTGCCGTGGACCGAGGAGGAAGAGAAGAGGGTCATGAGCTTGATTCCGTTTCTAAAAGAGGAGGAGTCGAAGGAGCTTCTAGCGAGGGTTTATCCAGGTAAGAACAACTCGTGCGAGGAAATGCTTCGCGATTTGATTTCAGCGGCAATTCATAATTATCCGAACGTGGCGATTGTGAAAGCCTTTGTGGCGAAAATTTTGAGGGAGTTCTCATCGAGGGATACGGCGAAGAGAGTATTGGAAAAGGCTTTCGAGACGAGTTTGAAAATTGTGAAGGAGTCATTGGAGCACTATTCGAGCCCAGACTTTAGAGGGGACCATAACGAAACGGAAGCGATACAGAGGCTCAATTTGCACACGGCACTGACGAATGGAAAGCACTTACTGTGGTTGGTTGAAAGGATGATAGAATTAAGGGTTGCTGACACGGCCGTGAAGGAGTGGAGTGAACAATCAGCTTTCACTGCCGACTTGCAGAGGGCATTTCGAGAAGACGCCTGGAGGAACATCGTGCCAGGGCTTCCTGCAGTTGTTCTTCGGTGCACCTCTAGGCTCGCCAATGCAGTTGCTGCGGGTACAATTTTGGCCTCTAGACAGGTATGACTCCTCATATTCTCAAGTTTGATTTCCATTGAAGTCTTCTTTGTTAATTTTTTGGTATTAATTTGTTAGTGAAGTAGATAGTTGTAAGCAGCAGAGTTTAAGCATATGTTTGGAATCTTATAAAATTTTTCAAGGTAGCATGATTTCCATTATTGTCCCTATTATGCATTTTGTTGTTGCCTCTGCCATTGCACCTTGTTGCTCGATTTAGTACTTTTGTTCTATCATGATCATGTGACTATGAGAAGAAATTTTTATAAACCTTGTATTTTAGCTCAGCAAGAAAGATGACGTTGAGCTGTTTGATCTATTAATTCTAGTCAATCTCGAGAATTCTGATCCTAAGTTGGAAGGAAACAAGAAAAAGAAAGGATGAAAGTATGGTATTATGATGAGATAAAAATTTTGAGTTTCCTTCACTCACAATCTTGAAGTTTACTTACATTTGCAACTGGAAGATGGTACTTTTACTCTCTTCAGGACTCACTTAAAACTCGTTCCTTATCCCAGCTTTGAATGTAAATTGCATAGATGGGGTAGTTTTTTTATCCTTAGTAGAGGTTGTGCAAAATAAAATTTCTAAGAGTTGCCTGCACTAAGTAACTATTGGATATTTTTGTAGCTCAATCTGTTTTATGTACATTTTGTGCATTATTAGTTCATGTAAGAAGAAAAAATGGAGTGGAAAGTTTGTGTTACTAGACCCCTACTATTAAATGATTTTTGTAGATCCCTCTCTTTTATGTACATTTTCGTGCATATTAGTTCAGAAGAAAA
Source organism: Begonia loranthoides (assembly GCA_022433065.1). NCBI lineage: Eukaryota > Viridiplantae > Streptophyta > Magnoliopsida > Cucurbitales > Begoniaceae > Begonia > Begonia loranthoides. Next base: position 4,330,748 of record CM039471.1, read on the forward strand.
AATAGTGTAGAAAGTCTGTGTAACAAGACCCTACTTTTCCCGTTGACATTAGGAATAATACTTTATTTTTCAACGAGAGGCTAGTTATTATTTTGTGTTGTCAGTTCACTGGTATTGGCAATGGTGACTCACCTATAATTTTGTACAAAAACTTGACGATTTGGTGTCATAAACTTCAACTTTTGTCTGATCTTTACCAGAGTTTTGAGTGTTGCTTGAACACATCAACAAATTCTTCATAGTTTTATATCTACTAAGTTGGATCAATATTGGGTTCCTGTCTTAGTAGGAATGCGTCAAATAAGTCATTATGCTTAGTATATTTGAAATTGTTTATTTTTACACTTTCTTCAATATTCCTTCAGGTAAGAAAGAAACTTGTGAAAGATTGGCTTTCCGTTCTGATAGTTTGCAAAGACAATGTATCTCCAATGTCACCTAGTAACAAGTTACTCTATCTGGAGCTGGAGGAGACGTTCTTGCGAATTATCTCCACTCTGCCCATGCCAGATGCACATGAATTGTTACAACAGTGCCTGAGCTTCTCAACCCGAAACATCGAAGATTGTCCTCACTTGGTGACAGCATTCAACACTTGGTTCCGACGAGCATCGCAGACTTCTCAGGTGGACAACCTTTCCTAGGCGAAGTGTTTATCTTGGGAATTGTCACAAACTTGTTACCCTTCAAGCGCAGTCATGTGAGTATTTCATCTGCATAGTTAATCCTGTCCTAAGAATGTGAATATTCAGCTAGTTTTATAAAGCTGAACGTACTATATGTACATAGATCGAATGCTTTTGTGTTTATATCAATATGAAGGCTATGCATATCCAATATAGATCGTGAAACCTTCTGGGATTATCAAAATAGACAAGTAGGGAGTTTCAACATTCATAGTCTCGTTTCACTTTCTGCAACCCACGCACAGAATCTTCAAGTGTGTAGGGATATGGTGTCTCACTTGAATAATTGAGCAGTCATTTAGTGGGCATGGCCGGTGATCCATGCGAGGCCATTTTTCTTTTGGGGCCGTGGTATGTTCTTTGTTCGAGGACATTTGAGTGGGCTACTCATAAATCAGATCAAATTTGAATTTTCAAGTTGGTCTGTGGTTATAAGATCAGCGACATACTTTTGAAAAAAGTGAAGTTTAATTCTTTTTCATGGTCGCAATTCAAACATAAATAGGGGCAACCATATTCGCTTTCAGTGTTTTCAACTTAGGTTGGACGTTGGTCACAATTTTTGAGTAGCCAATCTGAAAACTCTACGATCACCAGCAGGCAAAATCATACAGCAAGGCCCATCCAGTGCTGCTTCCGCTCTTCTAATCCAATCAGTTCAACAACAAATGGGGCAAAACTTATGGAGAGAACCCTTTTGTGCCTGCTTGGTTTTTTTGGGGAAGATGATGGCATCGCTGTAATTTACGCGTCAACTAAAATCATTCCAAGGTCTTGAAAATGAAACAATGGAGACAATCCTTAATTATTGGCTTTCGCAGACATTCTTCTTCTAACTCAAAGTCAATCAGACAACATATCTTGATAAATGTCATTCTATAAAGCTCCACAAATGCTATGCAATTCAACAGAATTATGCCGTGATGTATTTTCGGTAGAGCAGTATTGATCCCCATGTCAATTGCATCTACATGAAAGGCCAAGAAGAGGAAGGAGGAAGAAGATGCTGCTCTCAAATACCAGGCAATGGAGTAGGGTCTCCGCCTGTATCACCGAGGGACAGCAAAGTCTACCAAGTGATAATTAACGAAAGTTAATACATACGGGGAAGGTGAGAAGATTTTGCTGAGAAATAAAATTGAAAAATGCAGATGAGAGTAACGGCATAGTGGGGAAAAAAACACTGAGCGTACCTTGAGAGAGCCAGCTCCAGCAGGAGGTGTCTACAGCGATTCTTGATTTGAGTCGAGCAGAGGCGACAATGCTATGAAGCGGACATAGCGATTCCAAGGTTCCCAAACGCGAAAGAATAATCCTGGAATCACAGACCATAACCGTACGTTATTTCGATCAGAAAGATAAATAGGGAGCTAGAATTAGGGCATGGAGAAAGAAAAATGGCAGAGATTGACAAGTTGGAATGAGAGGAACCTTGAAGCGCGGGTGGAGGCTCGAGATGAAGAAGAAAAAGGGGACGAAGTCGACGACCGATCCAGGTCTCGATAAGTGATCCTTCTGGAACGGAAAGCCATGGACCTCGAACCCGCCATTAGAGCTGGTCTGCAAAGCGAAGCCATTGTTGAGTTATCTCCCACAATGGAAGAAGAGACGGGTTTTGCTTTTGCCAAAACGCTAAACCCTACCCGAATGCTTTTTCTTTTTCTATTCAGCTGAAAATTATTGGGCTTGGGCTCACATCATGACACGGGCCGAGTCAGGAGAGTCTCGAACCGCCCTCTCTGATGATGGAAATTATCATTCCCCATCGTCGACATCATTCGTTTTCTGCGTTTTCCAATCCGACGATTTCTTCCTAGCTCTTGCCCGACGACTGTCTGACAGCGTAAGACCTCTTCATGGCTGCGATCTTAGCTCGCAAGTCTCTTCTTGCTCTTCGAGCTCGTCATCTTGTAAGGATCTTCCACGTGCCCTAACTTTCTCTCTCTCCCTCTTCCATTAGGTTGTTTACATAATTTGCAGTCTTTTCTTTCCATAATTCACGTTTACTATGGATTTTTTTTTGTACGAATAAGAAGGCTTTCCTCTAACTCACCTATGATTTCCAAATGAAGATGATGATGCATTGAGCTGCTCAAGTTCAAATGTAGATGTCAGAAGGCTGGAAGAATTTTTTTTAATTAAATTTTTGAGCTTTACATTTGATTCAGATATTAGCTTATACTTTTAACAGATTTAAAAATTTACTAGTAGGAATACTTCTTTGCTGAATCAATTTAAGGACTGGTGCAGATTATAGGAGTTGAATTGTTTATTTTTGGGGGGGCATGAAGATTGAAATCCTGTGCTAATTGAAATTCGAAAATAAGTTATGCTATCACCTATGATTCCTTGGTAGGATGTATTTCATGGTTGAGACTTACTAGAAAGCCATGTAGGGAAGAGATTCAAATATTTCTCCCTTGACGTTGCATTTGGAGAATTAAAACGGCTCATAATTCAGCCTTTTTTTTTTTGAGGACAAGTTCCTGTCGATGGATAATCTAAAAGGATGAGTTTGGCTGTAGCTAATAGGTTTGCAACATTTAAGATAAAAGAATAGGAAGTTGAACAAATTTGATTGCATCTTTTAATTGCTTGTTCCCTTTGCATTTGGGTCTTGAAATGTTTTGGGATTTGTTGAGCAATGTTGAAGACAGAGGCGGCTACTGGTAGTATGATGGCGGGGATGCACAGCTCATATGAGAATCCTTCTGATCAGGGTAGATCTATGGATAACACTTTGTTACTAAAGACAATTACATGAGCGTTTCTTGGATCACCTTTCTTATAATTATTTCATGATCCATAATATTTTTTTGTTACTTATAAAAAAAGAATATTATATACGGTTAACAACTGATGGATATGTCTAGAATTATGAATAATGTGACTTTTCTCTCTTGTGCTTTATTCCCTGTATACATGAAAAGAATTGATGATACAATTGTGATGTTTAAAAATCAAATTATTTTGTGTTCGAGATTTGAAACATCGCTTTCCTATCTTATTGGGGAAAAAATCTCTTATGTCCTCCTCTTCTTGAAACAACAACAAAGTAAAAGATAATTTTCCTGATATTACCACTAGTTTAGTTATTGAGGCCTGGTTTCTAAGTATTGTGCTTAATCAGTAATGCATTTTGTTTTCTACTCTGAGAGAGCTTTTTTTCATTTAGTTCGAAGCCTTTGGAGTAAATCAATGTGATGACACATATTTTCTCCAAGAAACAGATGATCACATATACAATAAATGATGCTATATTCCTGCTTTTTTCCCTGATGGCTTTTATGTAGCGGAAAGTTTTCTTTTTGTTATACAGGCAGTCTCTGGACAACCATTGCAAGCTCTGTCCCATCATGGATTTCGATCGAGTAATTGTTCATATTCCACCAAAAGAGGTTAGAATCAATATTACCTGTTTGTTATGCATCTTCAAACTCCCCCTTTTAATTCCTAGTTAAACTTGAAATAGGTGGTGAAGTGTTGTTTTTTATGATAATTTGAAACTGCATGTTATTGTATTAATGTTATCATCCTATGTTGTCTGTTCAACATTAGCTATGCCAAATACCATGTATTGTCGTGAAAGAATGTCATGCCCTGATTTCTGAAGTAGTGTTTTTCATCAAGTCCCTTTCTCCTTTAGAAATCAGTGCGCAACAAAGAACTTGTGTTCTTTTCACCTATGCTTTTTTGTGCCTAAACTTATGTGGCTGCTATAGATGATGAAGAAAGAGAGCAGCTTGCTAAAGAGATCTCGAAGGACTGGAGTGCAGGTAATTTAGTCTATATTTCTCACTCATAAAAGTAATATTTTAGAATCCTGTTACTGAGAATGCTTTGTGGTTTTTACAGTTTTTGAGCGAAGCATAAACACACTATTTTTGACCGAAATGGTTCGGGGTTTGATGCTGACACTGAAATACTTTTTTGACACAAATGTGACTGTAAGTGTCTTTATACCCTTCATGCAGCTTAAATTGCAGTTTCATGTGACCCATTAGTCAATTTCATTTTATGCAGATTAATTATCCATTTGAGAAGGGCCCCTTGAGCCCTCGCTTTCGAGGTGAGCATGCACTCCGCCGATATCCAACTGGAGAGGAACGTTGTATTGCTTGCAAACTTTGTGAAGCTGTAAGATTGACACTTTTCTTTCGAATATTCAGTGTTGAAATTTTGAATTAGTAGTGCTAGAATGTGTTCTTTGTTTGCATCCTCGTTGCCTGCTAATGTATTCCAATTGCTTGACCATTTTGCATTTTGCATTTCTTTGTTATTTTGTTTTGTTTTATCAATGTTAAGTTCTTATGGATCAGATTTGCCCGGCTCAAGCAATCACAATTGAGGCTGAGGAACGAGAAGATGGCAGCCGGAGAACCACCAGGTGAAATACATTTCCTGCCCACCACTGTCTCATCTCCCTCATCACATCGTCCCGTGCATGAGCATTAGTCTTAACTTTTAGGTATGATATTGACATGACAAAGTGCATATACTGTGGATTCTGTCAAGAAGCCTGCCCCGTGGATGCCATTGTTGAAGGACCTAACTTTGAATTTGCGACGGAAACTCATGAGGTTGGTCTAATAACCATCTAGACATTTGATTCACTAATTGATGTGATTCTGATTATGTGTTCAATGATACAGGAGCTTCTTTACGACAAAGAAAAGCTGCTTGAGAACGGAGATCGGTGGGAGACTGAGATCGCGGAAAACCTTAGATCTGAAAGCCTCTATCGCTGATGTTCCTTCTCTATCTTGTTTTTCAGAGTACAATGTTTTTTTCACTTGGTGCAGCAAAAACAAAAATAAATGCCTTAATGGTGTTGAAGGCTTTTTGGTTTGTGATTTATGATCCTTAAGATCCAGATGCATTGAAGGTGATTCAAGGTGTATCGGTGAATCAATGTACATTGCGATCAATGACCATGTTCTTGTGTTTTCCTCCAATTTGGATTTTGATTTTGATTTGTGTTTCTTATTTACACAGCATTGCTTTTTTAGAAGAAATAATTAAACTTAAAACTATATGCAACAGCTCAATCATGAAGGAGGGTGGATTTCTCCAGCGCAAACAATATGTATGACGCAAAGCTACTGAAATAGAAATAGGACAAGTTTGACCTGTGTGGGATTGAATGTTTGGCAAGAGAAATTGGTCTTTCTCTAGTTGGATATTCTGAATGTTCTGAAGCAGGTTTTCCTCAATGGATTATCTCCAAACGCCCTGATTCTTAGCCTGCTTATTTGCAGGTTGGACATAGCTCTTCATCAAGATCAAATGTGGGAAGCAAAACAAGGTAGACAATATTCCCAGTGTTTTGTTTCCTCGAGCCAGATCTTTGGATGGTTTTTCGTACTTGATGCGGAGATCATATCAACATAAAAAATCTTAGCTGAAATTTGTGACCTTAGTACACCTCAGAGCTCAATCAACATCTCTCTACACTCGAAATTCTAGTTTGGCAGCATGGAACTCTTGGTTCCTTTCTAGTTTCTAGTTCTCAACTGGCATAATATCGCATAAGTTGTAAATTCACCGACCACCAAATCTGTACAAGTTCTTGTAATATTAGTTGTGGGTGAAGAAGATTAGCACGCACACTCAAAATAAAAGGTTTGATACCTCTTTCCTTCTGCTCAGGAGTCAATGATCTCCGAAGAATTTTCTCATTTTGATCTTAAGAGAGATATTTCATTATTCAGTTCCTGGTGTGAGTACGAGACTTCGAACGTGGATTGTCTTCTGTGTAGTTCGAAAATGTGATGACTAAATCTCTTCCGTTTCGTATTTGGAAAGCTCAACAGCGCTTGTCATATTTGAAGAGTCATCAGTTGTTTGGAGGGTAAGAAAATCATCTTCTACAGCACTAGATTCAAATCTTTGACGCCGTTCAACTATTGCAGCAACCTTCTTCTCAAACTCTTCATCAGTGCACGCCAACATGTACCTTAATTTAAAATTTACACGATTCTCAATAAGAACCTTGTGCCTAGGAATTATTCGTCCATCTAGAGAATAGCTGAAAAACCTGCATACAAAGTCATTATTATGTACAATGAAGAAAATGACGAGTGAAAACAAAACGGGACAATTTTTCATGTTTGAGCTCACAAAATTGAGAATCAAAGTTGAAAACAAAGGTGAAAGATTCTGTCGGCACAACAAGATAGCCAACCAGCAGCATGATCCCTTATCATTGAGGGGACATTTTTCTGAGCTCTATTATTGATTGAAGAAGCAGATAATTTCACAATGCAATAGACAGCCAAAGCAATATCATTGAATGTTAACCTGCAGTGATTCTTACCTTGGAAAATCAATGAGATCTTGCAAAGGACGAACCATTGTTCTCCGCAGATATCGATACTTTGGACGAAGAACATCTATATTATATCTTAGAAGCATTGGAAAATCAGAAATCATTTCACCCAATTGCCGATGATTTATGCCGAGTGATAGAAAGTATTTCACATTGACCTCAAGCTTATGCACTATACTGCAGCCCAAAAGCTCTGGTCCTAAAGCTATAACTTTTCCAATATTTTTCTCACTGACTCCAGCTTTGGTCATCAAGAAAATGACCTGCACACATTACTATGAGATTCAGTTACCAGCTACATCAGAAAGAAGACTTAAACAAGAAAACGTTCAATCAGCCAATGAATAATCTCATTTTTGGGAAGTTAAGAATTTTCCCGAAAGAATCCCAAAATTTCAGCTATGTTGAAATAATGTATGTAACTGAATTGATGAAAGCAATGCCATAATATGAGAACATCGAAAAAGGCTCACCACTGGTCGGATTTTCTTGTAAAGGTTGTAAGTTAGCAATGGAGGGAACTTTACAAGCATGTTGCTAATGCCATCATCTCGGACGCCAATGTCTTTAAAGAATTGTACCTTCAGAATTTAAAGTAAATATGTGGACGCGTGATAACAGTAGTATCTTCTGACATTGTAGCTGAATGAAACTATTAAATAAGCAACTTGAAAAAAAAAAATCTAGAGTAAAAGTGGAGGGAAGACCTAGGAAGACAAGAAAAAGAGAATACTTGGATCCTAACATGAAAGAAAAACTATATTCTATTACTTTGACATGGAAGCTCAAGCAGCAACAGAAAATAAAATACCTTTGGTACAATGGTCGTCTCCATATCAAGAGAGAAAATCATTGGTTTAATCATTAGCATTCTCCTCATACCATCTCGGGAAATACCATGGTAGTAGAAATATTTAACAAGTGGTTTCAATTTCTCCTCAATGCCACAACCCATTAGATGTGGTCTAAATGCCAGTAACTTTCCCACATCCACAGAACTGAGTCCAAACTCCTTTATATAATTAACCTGGATGGACAAGACCAGAATCTCACGTTACAAATAAAAACTCAAAAACATTCAGAGGCAACCCAATATAAACAGTTAAGTAATTTTGTGATAATTAGAAAAGGAGATTAATTAATATAAACCTTATATTTAAATGAAAAACAAAACACGCTAAGGATTAAAGATGCAAATGAGAAGTTCAAATAGTGGAACAGAAAAGAAAGAGCCAGATACCTTTCGATTCATCTCTTCTAGAGTATAGAAGCCAAGTGCCCTGGGGTAATCAAAAACCATAGTGCCAAAGTCTCTCTCATTCATACCCAAACTAAAGTAAAATTGCACACGAGATTTCACTTCTTCCAAGTTGTACGACAACAACTGAGGACATCGACTTATGGTAAATCCCATCCAATCCCTCCTCACTCCTTTCTTCTCTAAGTAATCCACAATTTCATCCAATTCCTCATTGCTACGTTCGAGTATATTTCTCCCAGCTTTTGTGAGCGTAACCCCAACTACTTCCCCCTTCACATAAACTGACTTCAACCATTCAGCAAGCCGCTTAATGTTGTGAAGTTTTCCGTTTGAAATGCAAATAAGCTTTCCAATTTGGGGATATGACACAGAGTTATGCTTCAACCACCTATGAAATGAATACGCGAAACATACTTCACCATATTTAAACATGAGAATAAAGAATAGGACTTATATGAGTTCAACACTCGGTCATCCGAGTCATCGCAATTACATAAAGCACCGAACTTATCATCCATACCTGATAAGAGGGACAACACCTGAGTCCTGAATGATTGTCTTAGCGCGAAGATTGAAGGTTGCATGTGAAAATTCAGGCGACTGCTTCATAGTCGCTGCTTCAATCATCACGAAATCAATGAAATCAGGCAAGCAACTGAGAATATTGGTGGTGTAAGTGATACCGAACTTTCCTTTCCGCATCGCTTCTTTGAAAATTTCACCCATCACCGTGCGCCGAATCTCAAGGGCTCGCAATATCAACTTCTGATCATTTTCATCGGTGGCCTTAAACTGAAACAGGCTCTGTAAAGAAGGTAGAGAGGAGCCAACGTCGGAATCACTCGGCGATTGGACATAGATTGAACCAGGAAATTGAGGAGTGCGCTTTCTGACAAGAGAAAGCTCCAGAAGCTTAACCTTCTCTTCTTCGGATACCGGAGGTTCCAAATCCTGCGCATTTTGAAACTGCGAGTTAGCGAGGCGGTGGAGAAGAAGGGACGAGGATTTAGAATTCTGTGTGCGGAGGTTAAAGCCAATGGAATCGGCCAAAACGGAGTTGGAATGGTTGTCGGAGGACTGATTGTCCGGACGAGGGAGGGAAGAGCATAAAGGTCTGGGGAAGGAGGACTTAGACTGAATACAAGGGAGAGGAAGAGGGAGGGAAGAAAAGAGTGGTAATGAACAGGAAGAAGACAGCATCCTAGCTTTCTCCCGCTCTGCAGATGGACAAGCATTAGGCAGCGAGCTCTCTTCTGCTTGGGGACGGCGATCAGTCGACTCTCTTAATATCTATAATATTAGTTGGAAAATTTTATTTGAAAAGTAATTAAGAATATAGTAATATTATTCTAATTATTAGAAGAAGCTAATGAATGGTCCCATGGTCTAGTGGTGAGGACATTGGACTCTGAATCCAGTAACCCGAGTTCAAATCTCGGTGGGACCTTTCAGCACCACGCTTTAATTTTTATTTAAATCATTTTTCTCTCTCTAAAAACCACAGCACATCTTTGGCAACCTGAGAGAATTGAGAGCCTTCCTTCCATTTTAAACAAGAGAGAAGAAAGAACACCTTTGAAAAATCACAAATTTACAATCCTCTCATAGCCATCATCATCCATCCATCCCCCCCAATCTCATCCCACCACACTTCTCACTCAAAACCAAACCAATGACTTTCTATCTCCCCCTGTGTACTGTTATTAACAAAGAATCACCCACAATCACATCCCTAATTCTGCAATGATCACTCAACTTCTTCCACATGAGCCGGCTCTGGACATATTTCCTTGGACTGCCGTCTTCTCGACGAGGAATGTTCACTCTTACCGTTTTGACCGCTCCCTTGCGAACCCGTCGTCGCAGATTGCTTGAAACTACTCCCCCCGGCTCTCCCCGCCGAAGCTCCAGGAACAAGTGTCTGATCCGACAAACTATGTTGTCGCCAGCTTCCAAATATTGTGGCGTTCCACAAACTACCGGACGAAGTAGAAGTTTTAAGCTTTTCAGAGCTTGAATTTTCTTCTCTCACCACCTTTAATGGGTTTTCCAAGGCTTTGACAATGTACTTCATCAGAGGCCGCCTCGAAGGCTTCGGATTGAGGCAAGACTTGGCAACGACGGCCATGGCCCACACTTCCTCCAGTAAATCTTCGTCGACGATCAGAGACGGATCAATGATTTTTGTTATTACTTCTTTGTCGTATATGCTAATGTGAGGTAGTGTTTCATCCAAGCGTTCTTTAAATTGGCCTTCACTACAAGCACTGATTCCGAGTTTTCCTGTCACGAGCTCGAGCAACACTTTGCCAAAACAGTAAACGTCGTAAGAACATGATGTTGTCTGTGAACCTGAACGATCATATACAAGGAAAAACAAGAAAAAAAGTAGGTAAATTTGTTTTAATTAACAAGAAAACTAAGAGAAAGACGGGTTGATTTATCCGTACCGAGAGATCCTTGCTCGGATGACCTGCACATGATGAAGGGATCATAAGTTATTACTAATTCCAAGGGAAGAAACTTAAAAATGAAGAAAAAGCTATGACCATAGAAGATCAAAACTCTATACACCACCAGAATTCATTGGTAGAAAATGATACTGAAGTCAGTCACCCATTGCTCAATTCTTATAATATAACTAGAGTTTCTCATCTCGGAGCAATATTACCCATTGGCAGGTAAACTGAATCTTTTCTGTATCAATGATTGAAGATGGTGTACAGCTTTTATGCTTGTAGAATTATATGGTTTTAGCTTTGAATGATCCTGACCCACATGATTATTATATAAAAAATTGAAAAAAAAGACCAGCATATTCACCAACATGTTTATGTAGTCACGCCACCAAAAAAAGTGGGAACTGAGTGAAATAATGGAGATGCTCCATCAACTAGAGGTCAAAAGAGCATAATTTTGATTGCGTGTCAGTAAGAACATATCAGGTCATGCATGGGAATCTAAGCAGATAGGTTGATTCCTCGTGAAGAAGAGGCATAGATATTCTAAACTAATCATTTGGGCAACTGACTGTCTGAAATTAAAAAACGTAAGACTTTGAACCATGTAAAGGAAATTCAGCAGTTAAGCAAACACTTACTGGGGTAGGCGCAGCAACTTGGTAATCCGGTTTTGATGGCTGTCTCCTTCTTGGGCACAGACCTCACTCAGGCTCCCGAGTCTTACTTCAAATTTATCATCAAGAAGGATGCTACTTGCTTGAACATCTCTTCAATTTTGAAAAGAACTCAATGTTAAAACTAAAACCAGTTGGTAAATATTCCATTCCATTCCACAAGCAAGAGCTCAGAGGAACGACAATAAGTTGTATCAAGTAACCTCACAAGGTCAGATCAGTTGGCATGTTATTAGAAAACATGCTACAAGTTACTTCATGCTCAGATAAATCTGTCATTTTCTCAGTAAACTCAAACAAATTAGAGTCATTTTTGCTCAGAAGTCCAATCTGATATACAAAAAAGGCGTCAATAAGGTGTAAATATAAAAACAAAAACTTCAAGTACCTGTGAACGAGGGGTGGACTACATTCATGGTGCAGAAAAGACAGTCCCTCTGCAGCCCCTAGTGCAATTTTTAGCCTTATTATCCAATCCAAAGACTTCAATTTGTCATCTTCTGCTGTAGATTTTTTAAACAAGGAACTGGACAAATCTCCATTTGGCATATATTTGTACACCAAGAACTTCTCATTCTCCTTCTCCAAGCAGTGTCCCAACAGTGGAACAAGTCTCTGATGAGAAATCTTGCTGAAGAAATCCAACTCCGACAAGTAAGCTTCGTTTTTAGTCGATTTCAAATCAACCCTTTTGATAATTACCAGGTTTCCATTTTCCAAGATCCCACGAAAAAGATCCCCTGAATGGCCTTGTTTTATAAGATTCGAGTCGCTAAATCCACTCGTTGCTTCAAGCAACTGTTTAAACAAAAATGCATCTCCTAAACTCGAAAAGTTGATTGAAACTGCTTGGGGCTGTTCACCTTCCCCATGAGGAACTGGTCTCACACCAACTTCTCTTTGATCATGAGTAGCTGGACCCCTTCTCCGCCTATACAGAAATATAAAAACTAATAGAACTAACAGTATGATAAGAACAAGCCCTCCAATGGCACTGCCCAGTATAATTGCTAGTCTACTGTTCTTGCTGGAAGTTTCTGGACTTGTTGGTTGTGTGGAATTTGGTAGTCCAAAATTATCAAAAGTAAGACCCTTATGAGCATAAAATGAGGAGCATTCGACCCGAGTCCTCTGTTTAGACACATTTTGGAGGCAGTTATTCCCCAGAGAGGCATTAGTAAGCAGATATTCAGGAACTTTACCTTCAAAATAGTTTCCTGACAGATCGATTACACTGAATCTTTTAAAAACTGGCGACAGACCTCCATAGAAGTCGTTGTTAGATATATTCAGTAACCCAGCTGAATCAGGTGAATTTGAGCTAGAATTAGGAGCTATGCCAGAGAAATTATTTCCGGAGATATCAAGAAGAAGCAATCTGGGCATTGACCATAACTCATCTGGTACAGAACCAGTAAAATTGTTATTTCTGAGAACCAAAGATTGCAACTGAGTTAGAGAGCTGAACAGATCGTCCGGCAATAACCCGATGAGTAAATTGCTTTCAAGTTCCATTCTCTGCAAGCTCCTCAGCCCTGTAAAATCTTGGGGCAGTGACCCCGAAAATGAATTGAAACTGAGATCAAGGTCTATCAAACTACCAATCTCCCCTAGCCGAGAAGGTATCGATGAGGAAAAGCTATTTCTTGAGAGGTTTAAATACTGAAGGTTCGAGAGGGTACCAATGGCCGGAGACATCGACCCAAAAAAAAAATTAGACGAAAGGTCAAGCAAGGTAAGATTTGCGAGAGAAGAAAATGATAGCGAAATAGATCCAGTGAGTGAATTATGCGAAAGATCAAGGATCGAAAGGCGCATCAATTGACTGGAATTAAAAGGCACGGACCCAGTGAGGTTATTATTAGACAAATAGAGTCTGGTTAAGTTGTTTAAATTCCCCAAACTGAAAGGAATTGAACCAACTACAGAACACGAGCGAAGATCAAGCACTTGCAGCGAGCTCAAAACCTGGCCAAACCAGTCGGGAATGACGCCCGGAAGCAAGAAATTAGAAGCATTAAACGACTGCAAAAGGGTCAAATTAGCCAAAGAACCGACAGCAAATTGAGGGTTTTGCCTGCCAATTCGAGTCCTTCGAAATCCAGAGATGTTGATTTCAATAACTCGACCATTTTGACAGGTAATACCTTTCCAGACTGTGCAAGGGTCGCCCTTAATCGGCCACTCTTTGCTCCTCAGACCCAAAGACGATCTGAGGTCGAGCAAAGCTACGAACTCGGCGTGCGAACTCAGTCTCTCAAGCTGTTGAAATGTGGACTGAAAAAACAGCAAGAAGAAGAATGCCAAATACACAATGCCTCGCATATTTTAACGTTTTTCATGAACTCCGGCTAAAGGATCTCCATCTTGCTTTCAAAGTATTCATAGATTATTAGAATCCATTACTGAGAAATAGACTTTCTGCAACTCGTACTTCTCACCTCGATCACGAACTTCTGCCCTTAGTCTTCCAAGCTGTTAGGTGACAAATTTCAATGAACTCCCCCCCACTCTCGAAGGGGCAAAAACTGAACGAGAAATAAAAACAAAATCATAATAAATTCCAACTAATGTAATAATTTAAGCTAGAGAGAGAGGAAAATGGCTGGTCAGTCAGGTTCTCTCTCTCTCTCTCAAGGCTCAAGGACAACCACGGTTCTTGCCCAGAAGAAGTAAGAGAGAAAAAACTAAGAGGGTTTTGATTTTTAGGCGCTGACTATGACAAAAAAAGAAGCTAATCAAGAGAGTGACTGCTGCGACGGTGAGGGTAGTGAAATGTTTTATCGCTCCAGCACTTTAAAAAACCGAAGGTTCGTTGACCTCGCCGTCGGAGATGGCACCGGAGACTCGGTGCAGTTAGACAGATACAGAGAGTAGGTGAACCGACTAAGTAATGGCGTCGGCAATAACTCAGTTTTAACAGCGGCTATCCAGCCCATATTCTACCTACACCCAAAAAATTATTTTCCAGTTTTTCCCATTCTCTCTCTAAATATAGTACCCCCTGTCTCTCTCTCTCTCCAGCTCTAATTACAGAACGGTCAAGCCCGGAGAAGAATCGAGGATGATGACAGTCCAGAAGGACCCTAGACGACTCAAAAAACCAAAAATTTCTTATTTTTCTTAAAAATTAATTACGGAACTAATTAATCACGCAATTAAGATAGTGATTATATCGAAGTTATTAACTTCAAGTATCAAAGAAGAGCACAAACCAGCACTTAAAGCCAAAATCTCCACCGCTTTCGAAACTGAGTGCTCAAATTTATTTCCCATTTCTGATAATCTAAAAGACTAACCATGACAATCCTTAGATCATCTGGCTAATACCACCCTATTTACTTACATGGTAAAATTAGATCGTCTGTCGCAGTGTAGTAATTCAGAGGTTGATTCTTTTCCATACGAGAAAATATTCATACCAAAACAGAGAAAGAGATGAAGAGGAAAGAAGAAATGGCGAAGGGGGGCCACCAGTATTTAAGAGTTCCTTTGTATTTTCACATAAAATGGTAACTCACTGTCTTTGTCAGATGGTAGATAGATAGGAATTGATTATAAAATTGCTATTAAGCATCCTATGAAAGGGTCTGATTAATTCTTATAAATAAAGATTATCTGTAATTTCTTAATTATCTTTCCAAATTAAAACACTAATTAGCTGGAAAAAGGTCGTCCTTTTTTATTTAAAGATCCGATCTGATGCCTTTCCAAATGCTAATAAATTATAATTAATTATCTCTTTTTTTTATTAATTAAATCTCCTTTTTCTCATGTGGTTTTTTTTGGGTAAAAGTCTTGCCTTTTTGTGAAATTCATGTGGGTTTCCAAAGAATAAAAATATATAAAAATACAAAATGTTTCTATTGATTTCATTTTTTTAGTTATTGTTATAAATATGACATTGAATAATTAGTAAACACCTTGGAAAAGTAATGGCTGAGAATATTCTACCTTCCCAAGTTGAGTTACCAACGTTTTATTTTTAAATTTTATTATAAATATTAAACAATTCTAAATCATCCAAGATCTAAAACATTATATATTCTTTTATAAAAATTTTATAAATTATAAAACAAAAAAAAATTAAAATCAACTTATATAATATTTTCTTAAATTTATTGTTCATGGGTATTAACTATTTTTCACTACAAGTCTCTAAAATCACGAGTTCTTATAATTTTTTTTTTTGTATTAATTCTTTTCTACTTCAAGTTCTCTGAAACGATATGGTAGAGTTATTTCTCTCAAATCAACGGTGATATTTTCGTCATCTGTTTTATATAGTTCAGTATTTAAATTATGGGTAAATAACACTGTAGACCCTATAGTTTACGATCAACGACAAGTCAAATCCTGGAGATTATTTTTTAACAACTAAAACTCTGAACTATGAGAAAATGTCGTCGGCGACCTCGCAGTCACGATTTCCGTCCAGAGCCGTCGAGGTTAACGCCCCGTTTGTACCCTGTCTAGCGGCGTCGAACGGAGTCGAAGGGCGATGGCAGAGCCGACGGTCGAATCGTCCAGAGCCGACTGAAGTACGACATTCGCTGGCCGTTGGATTGACGAGGATCGTCCCTCGTCTGGATCGACGGCCAGGATTGAATCTAGCGTCCCTGCCAGATGCGATGACAGACAAAGATCCTTGGCCGTTGGATCGAGCGAGGGACGTGCCTCGGATCGACGGCCAGGATTTAATCCGCCTGGCGAAGACGGATGTCGATCCTTGTCCGTTGGATTCTCGCCTGGATCGAACGGTCAGTAGTGACTCCAAATTAATTGGGTCACGTGCGGGTCACATGCGATCCTAAATCGCCAGAATTCCCCATTATGACGGACGTCCGTGAGAATACCACGGACGTCCGTCTTTAAATAACACGTCATCAGCATCTGGACGGCGTCCGTCGGACCATGACGGGCGTCCGTCATAACCAAAACGACCGCGTTTTCGTCCTGAAGGATGACAAAACGCTGCTTATACTCGCGAAGGGCGTCCAAGCCCAGAAATCGCCCTGCACTTCAAATCGCGAGCGAATTCCCGATTTCCCCCGACGAATTCCCGAACTCCCGATTTCCCCCGACGAATTCCCGAACTCCCGATTTCTCCCGACGAATTCCCGAACCCCCGAGTTTTGAATCTGAAAATGGCGCCGAGGAATAGTCAAGCGTCGAAGAAGCGTAAGGTGGTGGCTCCCACCGAGACGACGGGTCCAGTGGAGTTTGTAGAATCTGGGAGTTTTATCTGACATGAACTTCCTTTTGTGTTTTACAGAAGTCCGTCGCCCCACACCCACATCCTTAATCATAGAGCTTCATCTACGTATTTGTTTTGTTCATGTATAATACACTAAAGTTTTTAATACATTGAAGTTTATTTGTTCATTTACGTAGTTGTTTGGATAATATTTGTTCATGTATAATACACTGCATGTGATGGAGGTCCGTCATGTTAAGACGGACGTCCATCACATTCAGACGCCCGTCCGTCACCTTGAGACGGACGTCCGACCCCTTCTGACGGACGTCCGTCACATGCAGACAGACAGCACTTGAACATCCCAGGTTCTACAAACTCCACTGGACCCGTCGTCTAGGTGGGAGCCACCACCTTACGCTTCTTCGACGCTTGACTATTCCTCGGCGCCATTTTCAGATTCAAAACTCGGGGGTTCGGGAATTCGGGAATTCGTCGGGGGAAATCAGGAGTTCGGGAATTCGTCGGGGGAAATCGGGAATTCGCTCGCGATTTGAAGTACAGGGCGATTTCTAGGGCTTGGACGCCCTTCGCTAGTATAAGCAACGTTTTATCATCCGTCAGGACGAAAACGCGGTCGTTTTGGTTATGACGGACGTCCGTCATGGTCCGACGGACGCCGTCCAAATGCTGATGACGTGTTATTTAAAGACGGACGTCCGTGGTATTCCCACGGACGTCCGTCATAATGGGGAATTCTGGCGATTTAGGATCGCATGTGACCCGCACGTGACCCAATTAATTTGGAGTCACTACTGACCGTTTGATCCAGGCGAGGATCCAACGGACAAGGATCGACGTCCGTCTTCGCCAGGCAGATTAAATCCTGGCCGTCGATCCGAGGCATGTCCCTCGCTCGATCCAACGGCCAAGGATCTTTGTCCGTCATCGCATCTGGCAGGGACGCCAGATTCAATCCTGGCCGTCGATCCAGACGAGGGATGATCCTCGTCGATCCAACGGCCAGCGAATGTCGTACTTCGGTCGGCTCTGGACGATTCGACCGTTGGCTCTGCCATCGCCCTTCGACTCCGTTCGACGCAGCTAGACAGGGTACAAACGGGGCGTTAACCTCGACGGCTCTGGACGGAAATCGTGACTGCGAGGTCGCCGGCGACATTTTTTCATAGTTCAAGATTTTAATTATTAAAAAATAATTTCCAAAATTTAACTTATCGTTGATCGTAAACTATAAAGTCTACAATGTTATTTACCCATAAATTATTAACAAAAATTACTCCTTAGTTAACTTGTCTATCAATAGATTTTTTAGTAATTTTTCTAAAATAAAGTAAGTTTTCTCTAGGCTGGTCAACGGTGTAAATGGAAACTGAATGGTTGGGAAGTCTACTGTTTTTGATGTTTAAATAGGTAAAGTTGACGCAATAATTATATAAAAGACATGAACAAATGTGCAATAGTACTTTAGTGGTTACTATTATTTATTTTGATTTGTCTTTTACCAACTCACCCTTATTATGCCACGTGGATGCTAGTAACATTCTCTCACTTTAAGAACATCCTTATATGTATTTTTTTTCACTCAATTGATTGTAATAATTTGTAAAACAATTAAGAAGATGTTGTTTAGATCGAGCTTCAATGAACATAAGATATGAGATAGGAGTACGATGTTGTGGCATCCCACCCTGTGAAGATTACAAAAGACTTAGGTGTGGGTCTGGCTCATATTAAGGGGGCATAATCTCACATCGCTTAGAATAGTAGAAAATGCATAGTTTATAAGTAGGGTTTCCCTCCCTATCTAGTACAATTTATTTTTGGCTAACCTTAAGAACAAAATTGTACGAGATTTTGCCAAAAGTAGATAATATTGTACTAGGAGCACCGAAAGACGCTATAAATGCCTAATCTAGTCAATTTGGATTTCGGCTCAAAAAAATTGAAAAGCAAAAAAATATACGCTCTTTTAGAATTTACTTACAAAAATAATCTGCTTTATTTGATCAAATATCATTGCAAAATTTTTAGTCTAATTCGATCGAATATAACAATTAGTATTTATTTGTCTATTGGACGAGGATTATTGCACGCATAATTTCAAATTTTAGACACATGATAAATATATTATTTGCGCTAAACTTTTTAAGGGATGTGTTGTTTTCAAGTTCTTCTTTTATTCTTCACTCTTTTGCTTTACTTTATGTTGAGGAGGAGACTTTTTTAAGTCCAGTCAACTCCACCTTCGTGGAAGGTGAGGTGAGGTGAGGTGCCACTCTTTATGGCTCTCCACCCTTCAAATAAAACTCATTAACTAATTGTTTTGTATATTTTTTTAATGAATTAAAGATTATTTTACTCCTTTAATTTTGTGATAATTTATACCAGTCGATTAATAATCATGTGTAATTAAAAGATTCGATCATAAATGACACAAAATTACTCTTAGAATTTCAACACATGTTACTCACGTGATTTGAAATAAATAATTTTAAAATTAACTTTATTTAATATTAAATTAAGTTTTCAAGATTAAAGAGGAAGAAAATCATAATTTTAATCAATGAAATAATAATAATTATTTTGTTGTTTATTTCTTTTACATAAAACAAATCGCGTATTCAGGTCAACAAAATCTGCTTAAATAGGAAGAGAATAATTTGATTTAATTAATTAATTAATTTGATAATAACTTGAAATTTGATTTAAAATAATTAAATTAACAGAACTAAACTGAATGAGTACATGGAAGATAAAATCAAAAGTCCATTAATTAATTTGAAGTAGTTTATTATATAATAAACAACTACTGTGCCTCTCTGCCAACATGACTTAAAAGTTGATTAAATGAGATTTGCTGGTAGGTGAGGTGTAGGACAAGAGACAAATCAAACTCCATTAATTTAAAATTGAAGTATTGTTGTATTTTCTTCTCCACTTAAAAGCATATTTATGAGTCATATGAATGGTTGATCTGTAGACCTGTACAAGGAGTGAGATGTCAAAATGTAGCTGCTGAATAATTCTTTGTCTGGGCTAACCACAATTGACAATACGGTGTTCAAAAGACAAAAGTGGAGAGAGAAAATAAATCCAACTCTTAAAAAAATGACATATTTTATAATTAAAATGGGAAATCGGACCGTTATTGTTTAATCATTAATAACTCCATTAGTTGAAAGATTCCTAAAAACAAGAAAATCATAAATTAATATGGTTTAAGTTTGATATTATTAGGTAACCAAATATCTTAAGATCTAACATTTAATCTTCTAAAGTTTGAACGGTGCTAAGCTAAAATTTACAAGTTGATGGGCTAGCCCCCGGGTCTAGCAATGATCTTTTGTTTCGATGAGCCTAACCAAGTCGGCTGGCCCGCTGATGAGGCTGATCTATATATTTTTACAAATATGATGTTATTATTTTATATGCTTAATTATTATCTTGTAACATGTTAAAATGTACTTTTAAATGTCATCATTATATCAACTACCCATGTGTAAATTGTGATTACAAAATAATTTATTTCATATGATTTTGTCCTTATTGTTTGAGATTGGTATATTTAGCCACTCTTGTTTAACAAGTTTGTCTCGTCTCGTCCCCCAATAATTAATTATTGGACCATTGAAATACGAAGAAAGAAGAATAATTATGTTGTGGTTAGATACTCCATTAATTTGTTGATTTGAGAATCATATCAATGGTTATTTGCTAAGATCGAACTGAGCAATATACACTTTTAACAATATAAAGTATTCAAGTAAAATTATGTAATAATAATTTTATATTGTAAAGAAATCTAATCATGGACGCGAACATGAAATACATTACTCCAACTTAAAATGTTCTAAAATTGAACACAGCGCTAAAGACTTAGTTGGACATTTTACAGTGTGATGGCTTTTCTGTAATTAAATATTTAAAAACAAAGAAATTAACGCTGCAAATCTTATAGTTTGCAGTCAATGACTAGTGAAACACGGAAGAAATTTCGTTAACATCTAAAATCCTGAACTATGAAAAATTCTCGCCGACGACATCGCAGTCGCGTTTCCCGTCTAAATTCGTCGAAGTTAACATCTCAGTTTCGTTGACGCTAAGGACCGTTGAACGGAGACGAATGATGTCAATTATTGAGAGACGAGAGATGTCCCTCATGCCCGTTGGAAGACGGACGGTTGTTGGAACGATTATCGGGCGATTGTCAACGGTCGTTGGATCGAGGAAAGACATTCCCTGCTAGGAATTGATGGTCAAAATTGAATCTGTCAATTTTCAAAGACGATGGCGGACAACATTCCATGGCTGATGAATCGAGCGAGTAACGTCCCTTATTGAGATTAACGACGAGGATTGAATACAAGGGACGTCCATCTTAATACGAGGGACGTCTATTTTGGATCGAATGTCATTCTCTGAACGAAAACAGACGTCCCTAGTATTAAGACGGACATCTGTTCCATACTGAACGACGACGTTATGTCATGAACAACGCCGTCTTATATATGAGGGACGCCTCTCGCCTTAAGATGATGTCGTTTAGGACATAACAGATGTCTATCTTAATATGAGGGATATCCGTTTGTACCGAGGGACGTTCGCCATCACCTTTGAAAAATTACAAATTCAATCCTGCTTGTCAATCTCTATGAAGGGTGTCCCTCGCTCGATCCAATCGCTATAGAATGTTGTTTGCTGTCGCCTTTAGAAATTGATAGATTCAATCATGGCCGTCAATCTTGATAAGAGATGTCCCTCACTCAATTCAACGGCCATGGAATGTTGTCCGCCATCGTCTTTGGAAATTGATAAATCAAATCTTGATAGTCAATTCCGAGCAGGGGACGTCCTTCCTATATCTAACAGCCAATGAAGATCGTCCACCATCACCCGATAATCGCTCCAACGACCGTCCGTCTTCCAACGGGCAGGAGGGACGTCCCTTGGCCCCCAATAATTGATATCATTTGTCTCCGTTCGACAGTTCTTAGCGCCAAAGAAATCGAAGCGTTAAAGTCGACAGATTTGGACGAAAAGCATGACTGCAAAATCGCCAACAAAAATTTCTCATAGTTTAAAATTTTAATTATTAGTAAAATTTCTTCAAAGTTTAATTCATGGTTTACCTCCAACTATATAGAATCTGCATAGTTAATTTTCTTTAAAATAAATCTCCTTCTCAGGAGTGGGCTTAAATATGGAGCCCAATAAGCATCAGAAGGAACGAAATGGCGTAGTGGCGTAGTTTTGACATATTGATAGGGGTATGAATGTACTTTCGGCATCAGATATTTCCAAGTCAGTAAATATATCTTTTGAACGTTTAAAATATCCAACAAAATAAAGATCACGTGAGTGAGTGCGGTCAGTGGACCCCATCTGCGTCTCCAGATGGAACGAGGTGCTTTTCGGGTGTTTGGTTTTCAATCTAATTCCATTCCACGCAGGAATCAGGATAGCGTTTTACAACTAGCCTATCTGTTGAAACTATTAATGACATGATCAACATGATGGGTTTATATTAAATACTGATTAACTAAAATTAAGGAAAGTGATTTATTAAAGTGGAAAGAGGCGTAATTAATTAAAATAAGATCCAGGATGTGGAATAAAATACTTGATGCGCGGTGTTCATAGATTTATTACCGAAAGGAGTAAGGTAGATGTGTAACCAAACAACCCCGCACGTTCACCGTTCTAAAATTGACCTTAGTTAGCAAAATCGACGCTTTAGGGCAATGACTGGACCTCAGGTTAACCCTAGTTAGATTCTCCGCCTTCTATATAACTAGGGTTTCTGCCATTCATTCTTTCCGCGTGGTTTCACCATCTTTGTTCCCTTTCTTTTCTATCTCTGCATTTTTAATGGCTTCCGATACTGAGTATCGTTTGTTCGTAGGTGGGCTCGCTTGGGCCACCGACGAGAATACCTTAGAGCAGGCCTTTTCTCCTTATGGCGATATCGTTGAATCGAAGGTCCGTTTGTCGGAGAGATCGGATCTGACGCGATTTGGCTTTGTCGATCCCGAATCTGATCTGTTACTCTCACTCTGATTGCTCTCTTTTGTGTTACTTGATCTCTATGATTCTCTGTTACTATCTATGATTCTTTAATTACTCTCACCCCAAATCGGTACGTTCATCTTCATCTTCTAAACAAAGACGAAGATCGATCGATTTTTTTCCTTTTTCTATATTTATTGGGGGGTTTTTCGATTTGAATTGGTTTCTATTTGTTCTGTTGATCCAGATTATTAATGACCGTGAGACCGGCAGATCTAGAGGTTTCGGATTCGTGACCTTTAGCAACGAGAAATCTATGAGAGAGGCTATCGAAGCCATGAATGGCTCGAGCCTTGATGGTCGTAACATCACAGTTAACGAGGCTCAGTCACGTGGAAGCGGTGGTGGTGGCGGAGGATTTGGCCGCGGCGGTGGCGGCGGTGGTTATGGACGTGGTGGTGGAGGCGGCGGTTACGGTGGTGGCGGTCGCCGTGATGGAGGTGGTGGTTATAACCGTGGAAACGGAGGAGGATACGGTGGTGGTGGTGGTGGAGGAGGACGTGACCGTGGATATGGTGACGGTGGTGCTCGTTACTCAAGGGGTGGCGGTGGATCAGACGGCGGTAATTGGAGGAATTAAGTTGTTATTAGGCTTGTAGCTGTCTGCCTTATTTATGTTGGTATGTGCATGAGTGCTCGTAGTCTGAACTTCGTTATGGTGGTTGGGTTTGGGAATTGGGATCTAGATTGATGTCTCTGTTATGCTTCCGGGTGTTTCTCCTTTTTGACCTATGGATGGGTGATAACGTTGCCCACTTGTTTCATGTTACACAAAAAGTCATGGGAAATGAAATACGCCTGTACTTTCTCCTCGTATTTCTCCCTCTTCTTCATGTTATTTATTTCTTCTTTCACTGTCTAATCAAACATTTGCATACAATTCAACGCATTGAATATGGTTAAATGTGTGTATTCCTGCACAGGTTTATCTGGGGTAGGAGGATTGAATTATGTCAAACAAAATTGCCGTGTTCATCTTGACGCATTGGTAGACCCCCCCTAATATTTAATCTAATGATGTCTATGATTAAAATCTCTTTTCCTTGTCCCCGCGAGGCCATTGGTGAAGTAAATCTGCCCCCTTTTTAATAATTAATGAGGTCTTAGTTTACCCAACTCATCTATGTGGGGCCTGGGGGAGGGGCTACATTTTGAAATGTCCAAAAGATTCGGCAACCCCAATTAAATATTCATACACCAGTATGACGTATACTTGGGCTACTCCATTCCTGCGAGCGTGTGTTGATGGTGTGTTGCTATTCTCAATGCTCCAATCGGGCAGCTTTGATTTCTATCTTTTCCAATTTGCATTACATCATCTTACCCGCCTGCTGTTCCACCTTCGAAATTAAGACCATTGTGGTTTTATGAAATTAGCTTGTTTCCCCCGCAACTGATTCGAGGGTTTTCTGCCGGCTTCATTGCTTGCTAACACATGTTACTTTTGCCCATATTTAGTGATACAAGCCTTTGCTCTAACAGCTCCACAGTCGGTTGCTCAAACCCAGAACATCTTTTCGCGAGTGAAGCGTCAATTTTGATCTACTTTAGTGGTCAATTCCCTTTTTAAATGCTTTTGAACGAAAAACTATTTGTGTTGGTTAGAGCTACAATTACGTTCCATACATCCATCATCCAAGGTTGGTTGACTAGAAATTTACAGCATTAATTGGAGAAAAACAATCAACGCCCACAGCTGTTTTAGTTGTTGATGATAATTTAGTGCATCGGAGCGGTAATTAGATTCCACCGATTCATCGTTGTCAGAGACACAGCAATAATTTAGTGGCATAAAAATGGATAAAACAAAACCCGAGGTTTAAGAAAACAGCATTGACTAAACTTTAGTTGTAATTTCACGACAAAGACTAGTCAGAGAAATTCCATGATATCTTGGTCTGTTCTTGAAGAATCTTCTCTCTTATAAGAATCTGATTATGAAAATTACGTTGAACACAGCTCAAATGAAAAGTGAATTTGATTTCAAGTAAGGTTGCTGAAACATGATCTTCAAACGATCAGATGAGCTGAATTCATTGGTTCATGCTAGAAGTGGTGAGAAGGGGATTGCTTCCATTTAAAGCCGTTGATTTCCTTTTTGAATGGTCCATCCATATCATCGATTCGTATCTTGTTCAAATCATGCCAGCCATAGATGCATTATCACCTCACTGCCTTCTATCAATGGCGACTGCCTTTTCGATACATATTTCTGCGACAACGAAGAACATGGCTTTAAACTCTTTAAGGAAAATCTTAAATCCCCAAAAAGAAAAAGCAATTTCTTCTGTGCATATTCCCAGTGCCTTTCGTTATTCCTCCAAATAAATCGACCAAATTACACAACTTTTTTGTTTCCCAGAGATTCGATCTCACAAGGTGTCGACATATGCTCATGGCCGGCTAGGGCCGGTGTGGTGGAGTCTTTATCCTCCCCATAAAGTTGCAGATTCAGGGTCCCCAAGCTCCAAACCAGGGTAAAAACTTTCACGAAAGAATGAAATTACAGACATTATTTAAGTCTTCTATGGCCTATCCATCACCCACATTTACACTTTCTCACCACTGGAAGTGAAAGTTCAACTTGTGAGGAAGGACCACAGGCAGAGAATAGTTCTATGAGAGCAGAAGAATCCTTAGATATCACTACTTTTTATTATTTTCCCTTTTTCTTTTCGTTTTTCTGTTTAGAGGGACTGTATGATGAGGATTCGTAAAATATCGAAATATCAAAACCCATTGGCTTGATTAGAAAGAGATTCCTAGAAAGTTTCTTCCAAGTAACTTTCATCTAATCATCACTTCTAGCCCCATTTCAGCACATATGGTCAGTATCCGATCGCTATGATTCATGCAACTTGTCCAACGTCCATCGTAATAACTGTCGTTAAAAAAATCCATGAATTCCTAGAAGAGAATCGGCTTCGATCTAAATGCAATATGATCATGGAACAAAAGTATGATGAGTCAGGTTGAATCCGCATTGTGAATTTCAATTAGAGTTTTGTTTTTCTTTATAATTCATGTGAAATAGAGTGTCACAAAACTCGCAGTTGTATTTCAATCTTCCCATAGTAGATTCATCCTATCTAAGGTTTTTTCCCCGAAAGCACCATTTATTCTACTCATTTGGTCACCTCTTGATTTGGAGATTTGATTATGAGGACTTTGTGTAATTTCTGAAGAGTTAAAAATGAAGCCTAGTTGCAAGAATTTGGCAAGGGTAGGGTCGTAGGTTGGGGGCACATCTATAATCAACTTGTAACTTAAAGCCACAGTATCACACCGTCCGTTGCTGCCACTCGATACCTCCTTCGAACTTTCCTTATATTCCCGTCAGATATTTTAGTCTTGCATCGAGTCGTTTTCTCGAGACAATTACAGTTGCTCAAAGTGCAAAAACCTCTTTCCTCCGCATCACAAATTTCCTGCAACTTAGGAAATACACTTCCGATTGATAAACTAAACGAATCATTTGCGACGAACATGGAGTTTTTTGGCAACTACCTTCCCAAATGATGTGTGGATGTTGCCAAATAATTAGCTGAGGATTTGGCATGCATGCAAATCAGGCATTTCAACGAGATTCAATGGTTGGAAGATGTCAAAATGTGTGGGAGGAGTGATTCCACCGCGTTATTTGCATTCGGCCCAGGACGCTACGGATATCCGCCATCACCGATCGAGAGGGAAGTAAGAAAATTTGACTGATGAAATATTACTACCCTTGAATGAAACAAAGGTAGGGAATGAGAAAGAGAACCGTTGGAGGAATTTTTGAGCAAATAAATATGATGAAGTTGGGAAGCTACAAACAAATGTAAGAGATATGATAAGGATTTCCATGGTACTGTGTTTTGTATGGTTCGAAAGAGTTGGACTCTTGAAAGTACTCAATGATCTTCAAGTACAACCAACGAGGTCCACACTTTTAATCTGAATTTTCCGATGAAGATATGATTAAGTTTGGGGGGGAAATTCATCAGCCACTTGAAATGAAGATTGGGTTTGGTTTAACGCATAGCCAAGGAAGCGGTAGGAATATTTCCAGGGCTGATTTCAAGAAAACAGCAGGCGAGGGGTGGGAGAGAAGGAAGGAGGAGAGTTTCTAAAAAACAGCAAGAACACAAGAGAGGGACCCAATCTACTGTTTTTAAAAAGAGCATTAGGTCATGTTGACCTGTTCTGAGAGAAAAGAACATAATACAATCATTGTAAGGAATCAAATGGCCAGCACGAGTGGGTTGGAATCTTGTTCAGATCGAGGGACACTGCAGAAAATACGCCTGCAAACGACCTAATTCTTCCCCCTTCCAACTTCTTGGCGTCTGAAGCAACAGGAAAAATGAAAATTTTGATTGCATGATCACTGCACATCTTCGATTTTTATGGACCCACCTAAACTCAAGACCATAAATAATAATGGGTTATTGTCTTTAAATCTATGTTCATCAGGGAATTACACACAGACATATCTTCAATCTTCAAGGCGGGTTAAAAATGAAGTCTTTTTTGCTGTACTGGGTTAAAAATGAAGTCTCTTTCACGCGCTCAGTAAAAGTTAAGAGCTTAATTGGGAAAAGTTTCGACCTTTTCCAGAATTTACATTAAAATTTTGATTTTTATTAGATCAGATTCTATTACGTAGTTTTATGCATCTTCGTCTTTCATTTTGTGGTTCTTGAGAAGACAAATCATTTCAATTCTGATTCATATTTTGCAAATAGATTTCCCTTTGCCAACTTGTCTTCCCAAGCCTCACCCTCCTCGCTCTTTATAAACAGCTCTACCATTGCCACTTCTTCTGCACAAATCTTCTCAATTCCCTCTGACCTTTCCCGAGATCATCCTGCTTTCTCTCTTTTTTCTTGCCTTTTCTAACTCTTCCAACGCAAAACCATCCTCCCTACTTCTTAGTACTGTATTTTCTTTTTCAAAGAACAGTACTGGGTTTCTCTTGTTTTTGGGCATAAAGCTACAGAAAATCAGAAAAAATGGCGTCTATGTCCTCTCATGGCTCTAGCTCGTGGACTGCAAAGGATAACAAGGCATTTGAAAGGGCTTTAGCTGTGTATGATAAGGACACCCCTGACCGTTGGATTAATGTTGCCAAAGCTGTTGGAAATAAGACTGCCCAAGAAGTGCAAAGGCATTTCGAACTTCTTGTCGAAGACGTGAAACATATTGATTCCGGTCGTGTTCCTTTTCCCAATTACAAGTCACCTTCTGGGAATTCCTATACCTCCATTTATGATGCGGAAAAGAGGTAGTCTTTCTCTTAAAGTTCTTCATTTTACTGCAAATTCATCCTCCCAATATACTACTTTTGGCTTAACACTACGATTTTTTCTGTATCAACAAGAGTTTTTCGAAACCATCATCGTATATGCTGTCATGTACTTAGAAAAATAAAGGGTTGATTGTCAATGTCATTCAATCATAACCCTAACTCCAAAAGAAAACAACAACATTTGTCTGAAGTTCAAAAAATTAGAATATTGTATTGTAAGATTTGTATTTTTCTATAATATTATTAAAAAAATCTTGACAAAATCTCACGTACCAACCTCATTTCTCCCATTTTTCATTGCAGATAAGCTCAAAATAACTCACACTTCCTTTTTTTAGTACTATTCACGTAACCTTTCATTTTCTCATCACATTACTCAAAAAGCTGTAGGCTTTAATTGCCACTATCCTTTATAAGGGTCGTTCAGCTTCTTCCTCATCTCGTTAAATTGCTTGGAAAATTTATCTTTTTCTTTTGAATGTTTTGCAGGATGAGAAACATGAAGCCCCAGTGAAGGAATAGGCTGCAGTATAATCTCATCGAATAAAGATCAATCGTTGTGGTCCTTATTTACTACTGCCATGAGAGGGGATATAGTATTTTATCAATAATCAGAAACTGTGATTCTCTTCTGTAATTCTCCTCTCGGCTCTTGCTTTCGTTTAATATTGTTCATGTCAAAATGTGAACGGAAGGAACCAATTGTCTGTAATGGTTTCTTCTTCTTCTTCTTCTTCTCTACTTACATGTTGCTTCCTGTTTTATGAATAGGAAGTTATAATTTATTTATGTTTAAACCTAGAAGATGATAATTCCACGTGGGACTGTTTGGATGCCAAAAAAAAGAAAGGAAAGGAAAAGAAAAGAAAAAAAAAAGGGGGTTGTCTATCTAGTTTGTAGAATAAGTGGCAATGATGAGAAGCGGGAAAAGATTAGGGTTTGAAAAGTACTTGAATCGGTCCCCAAGAAAAAAGGAGTTCATCCTTATGGCAACAGAAACACCACCTCCTCTTCATCCTCCTCCTCCATAACAAATCAATGAAATAAACTATAAATGAAAATGGAAGAAGATAAAACTCAAAGACTGCCTTTCGTTTGTTGGACCTGAAACGTTTATGGCCATTGTTGAACTGTTCTAACTTCTTCAACAAAATTCAACTTGTCTTCGCTCTTTTTTGTCCATGAATGGTTTGTTTCCTCATTATCCAAATATATTCTCTGTTTTAAACCATAAAAACTACTTCCATAAATGCAGACAAAATGGGTAGAGTCGTCGCTAATATTTGCTCAAGTCTCTGATGTTAACCTCTCGTCGAAGAAGAAGCCATTTATTTGTTGAATTTTCAAAGCCGTTTTCATAAAAAACAGATATTTTGCATGTGCCATGAGCTTTAAGTAGTCTTCCAAACCTTATCTCCAAAACTCTAATCTATCCCTTTACAATTATACTCTCAAGAACTAGGAAACGAACTGAGATGAAGCCACCTCCTTCCCAAGCTTGCTCAACCAGCGAGAGGAATCATGCTAGGCTAGAAGGGCCCGGTTGCCTTCAGTTTAATTAGAAAATAGCCAGTGAAATATTTCGAAACAGACCCAAAGAAGACCCGAAACAAAATGTGAGATGATTCGATCCAAAATAACATAATTGTCCGACCCTTAAGTTGAATTCAATTAATTAGTACCTGGAAACTTTAAAATTTTAACTTTATGAACCAGTCCAATACAAAGGTCCTACAGTGAATTATAAATAACATGAAATAATAACATCTAAATTATATAAAAAAAATAACTTTAAAATAAAACTAAGGAATAAAACTCATTAAAATTTCCTAGTCTCTAGAAAAGAAGACAAAATAAGATGCACAAGGAAACTTCTAAAATCTACTCATGTGGTGGTAACTGGAGATTGTTTTGATTATTTCTTGAAAAAATGAGTCAAATTTGGGGTGAGTCAATTGAGATTAATAGAGATTAACTTTTATATATTAAAGAAAATGTGTGTGCAATTTCAATTATTTATTTTTAACAAATCAATATATGAAAAAAAATAAAAACGAATGGTAAAATAATTAACAAAAGTAAATAACAGTGGTACTTAGGCGATCACAACAGTCAAACAGACCCTGATCAAGTTTAGAGTTTTACACACAGGAACACGGCACATACAACTGTCTCATTACTCTTGTAAAGACTGACCCTTTTAGGCCACAAAAAAAATAATAATTAAAACTCCCCCTTTCGGGGGAGTGGTTGCTGAAAAGGGGGGATACCTTCCCCCCCTCTTTCAGATCGAGTGGAGGGGTCATTCTCAACATCAAACTATAGAGATTACTAGCATATTATCAATCCAAGAAATATATCAGGTATATTTTCTTTATGTCAGATTATTCATCTTCTAGTAATAATATTAT
Organism: Begonia loranthoides; assembly: GCA_022433065.1. Classification (NCBI taxonomy): domain Eukaryota; kingdom Viridiplantae; phylum Streptophyta; class Magnoliopsida; order Cucurbitales; family Begoniaceae; genus Begonia; species Begonia loranthoides. Next base: position 4,361,144 of record CM039471.1, read on the forward strand.
TAATAATATTAGTAAAATAAATAATAACATAATCGAATCATATGAAGAAGAAACAAATTTAGGATACATGTGTAACAATATTATTGATTTACAAAAAATTAGAAAGAGTGAATTGTCATTAACTAAGAAGCATAATTTTGACATATCTTTCTTTGAACTTCTAAAACATAGATTATCACGAAAAAATATTATTAAATATGAAATAATGGTAGGAGAAGCAACAATTCCTATTGAATATACTCAGGGAGACATTATTATTCCTATTATTAATAAAAATCAAATCTATGAAAGAATAAGGAAAATGGAACCATCTGAACGCCTAAAAATATCATATATTCACTAAAGTACAATTCAATTATTATTTAAAAGCACTTTTATGGAAGGAATTAATTCTCCTCTAGAACTAGAAATACGAGACGATAGATTAATAAACAATAAGGACTGTATTATCGCAAAAGGACAAGGAAATCTTTCACAAGGAAAAATAATGTTTAATATAAATATTCAATTAGGATTAAGTTTACAAGATCAAGATTTGAGTAGATCCATTACATTACGATACGAACTAAAAAGAGACAATTTTATGAAAAGTAACAATCGTCATTTCACTATAACTTATTAAATCAACTACGCTTTAACAAACAGTCATCACAGCTTAGCATTTAAACGAGATGAAAGAATATTTATAGACGAATTATTCAAACCAGTATTAAAATTAAAAACACCTTCACAATCACTTTTACGTAGATCCGAACCAAAATACATAACAGACGATAGAAAACAACTAAGAAGTAAATCATTTCAGAAACAAGTAATTTTGTGCCCTATGAATTTCCTAGACTATCGCTCGTATCACCACCACTACATATTAAAGAATCCATTCATTTAGTCTCATGATCACCTGAAAATGATCAAGAAGAACCACTATTAAAATCATTAAAAACTACTATTAGATCACTAAGCACTAAAAGAAATTAAAAAAAATAAAAATAAAAATAAAAATAGAATAAAATGTCCTTATACGGAGCTAAACTTGACTACGAAAACATACAACAAATGGAAAATAATATATATCTAGCACAACTTCTAGATTATCTTATTTACTATTTTAATGAATATTTAGTAGATAATGATTATTTCGACTTATACCCAGATAATTAAAATAAAATATAAATTAAAATATGAGAATAGTAAAAGGAAAATATTATAATATTTAAAAATGTCGGAAGAAATATGCGACGTCATTATGGAAAAATTGGAATTCATTAATTTTCTTGATAAAAAAGAGTGAAATATTTTATTAATTATTTAGATAAATATCTAAAAGATTTCCCTCAAGAGCTCGATAATAGATTATTAGAAGAAAGTGATGCAACTCCTGAGTCACAAGGATACTGTCGACAAGAACATTTAGCCTTTGAGCGATTTTTATACAGACTAAAACAAATATTACAACAACATTTACAAGAATCTCCAAATTCCATAGCAACCCATCAATTTAATCATCTAATTCCCTTAGATGACCTACGAAATAATCCACCAAACGATAGCAAAAATACCCCATAGAAACACTACCTTCCCCCCCTCTTTCAGATCGAGTGGGGGAAGGTCTCACCCACTCTCTCTTCTTCTCCCAACAACAGAAACTCACTTTACTTTCTCTCTCTCATTCTCTTTGATTTCGTCTAATTGCTTTCAGTGGGTGTGGTTTAGTTTTCGTCCCAAATCGGTGAGAGTTGCGTCGTTGGAATCCCTTGTCAAGTACTCTTTGCTCCGTTCTTCGCTGTAAGTGTCGATTCTTGAGAAATTTCCATGATTTCTTTCTCTTCATGGCTCAGTACTAAATGAACGGAATGTTTTTGTTGAAGACTTAAAGTGGGTAACAACATTCAGTGGTCGGCGACGTCTAGATTTTCGTCGGCACGGTGAAGTTTGATTTTATCCTTCGGTGGAATAACCGTTTCGTTCATTGTCAAGGTAAGCCACAATTTTTCTGTCCACTTCTAATCCCTTCGCGAAACAGATTCTAATGGATGTAAATTTTTCAAAAGGTTGAAGCTTGGAAGTAGTTTTGGACGTTTAAGGCTTGGAAAAAGGGAAGAGATTCGTCAAGGTGAAAGAAATTCAATTCTTTTGCTCTTCTGGAATTTATAGTTTAATCTGGTGTTGAATACTTGCTGTTAAATTCTGAAATTTTGGGGTTGTTACTGGAGGTCAGAAGGAGTTTCCGATTGGAAATTCTAGCCTTGGGTATGTAACGGTTTGGCAAAATCGTTGAAGGATTTCTGGCCAACCGAGACTCCATCGAATCCTTTAAGGTTGTATCTTGGACTAAATTTTCGGGGAAGAGTTCAAGTTAAGAACTCATAATCTTCATTTGGCGTAGATTATCGTCGGAAGGCGCTATTGAGGGTGCTACAATTGGATTTGTCCGTGGACAGAGTGAGCTCTAGCTCTCTATCCATTAACTGAAATGCTCTGGTTGGAGACTAGAAGCATTCTGGACCGCGTCCACTATTGCCCTGGACTGTGGTCCAGTTTTATTTGATTTCTGGCCTAAAAATTTGAATTGGGCCAAACGAGATATTCAATTGGGCTATGTTATTGGGCTGAACATAATTTTATTTTTGGGCCAACTTAAGTTCTATCATCATATTGGACTATTCACTTTTGGATTGTGAATTATTGGTTGAAAAATTCAGGCTTTTATTTTGGGGTTCAAATTCTAAAGTGATAAAAATGTTATGATTAGGTTTTGGAACTTAGGAAATTATTGACTTGTCGACGGTTTGATCTCGTTGGGCTTGGTATCATTAAGCCAAATTTCGAGGTAGGAGATTATTTTATATTTAACGCACTTTAATTCTTAAAATGTAAATATTCAATTTGATTCAAGCATGTCACATTTGCTTTTCAGTTCATTTTACATTTATTTATTTTTATTGTTAAGTAGAGTAATAGGACAGCTGTATATGCCGTGTTCCTGGGCGCAAAACCCTAAACCTGATCAGGGTCTTTTTGGCTATTTGTGATCGCCTGAGTATCGCCTTTGTTTAATTCTTTAATTTATTATTCGTTATCATTTCTCTTATATATTCAATTGTTGAAATGATTAATCGAAAAATTACATTAATCTTATATGACATAAAAGTTGAATATAAGATAAATCCCTACTGAGTTTTGTCAACTCACCCCAAATATGACTATATTTTTCAGGAAATAATCAGAGTAGTTTTCCGTTGCCACATCAAGAGAAAACTTGGAGTTTCCCCAATTTTAATTATTTTAGACTAAAGATATTTTAGTGAGGTTTGTAACTTAGTTATATTTTATATTATTTCCTCTAAATTATAGACTTTGTTAAATTGGATTACATTATTATCACCCCAGGACCTTTATTTTTGGGCATAATCGGTAACGTGAATGTTTAAGTCTTCCGCTGCTATTTATTGAATTTAAGTGAGAGTTGAACGATTTGGTTTCTTTTTGGGCTGAATCGTTCTCCGTTCTGTCTCGAGTCCCCTTTGGGACGTGACAACTCTAGTTAACATTAACGGTGCATGAATGTCAAAATAAATATAATTGAGCTGAACACTAAATTAAATGTGTTTAAAATATTATTTTATGATTTAATGTACTTTAAACATAAAATAACCCATACCTTGAATTTGGACCAACAAATACCAAAGTCCAACCAAAATAGCACACTGAATGCCGACAACAACAATTCTGATAACTCATACGTTTTGGAACCTAATCATAAGAATTTTATTAAAGATTAGGATTCAGAATTTAAAATTTATTATTTAAGTTTTTAACCTAAAGGAGAATGACTAAAAAACAATAGGGTTAGAAGCCCAACACGATCTAATATGGCCCCGTTACGTCTTAAGAATGATCATTTTAAATATTTTAGGGTAAAAATTAAATTTAGCCCAAAATGGGATATGACTATCTGCCAAAAACAAAATGGGCCGAAGCCCATGTCAATTTGGGCTCAGCCCAAGGGAATATGGGTTGCAATCCAAAGTAATATAGTTCGTGGACCAGATTAGATTTTGTTGCAGCTTGGAACCTTCATCCTTTCCCCTGCGACAGTATTTTGTCACAAGGCAGCCTAGCGGACGAGGGAAACGAATCAGGAATCATCTCCCCATTCTCTGCCCCCCTCTCTAGACATAGAACCTTCTCACATAGATTAAAAATTACAACTCAAAATCTCAATCCATCCTTCCAACCAAACATCAGAATTTCTAATATAACCAAAATTTGAATCTTTCCCTAGGTTTAGGAATTCCTCATTGTCAGCCTCACTGGAACCAGTTTTCCCCAACACTAACATCCAAAACTCAACCCTTAAAGACTACAGGTTCGTCCCTCAGTACCGATTCTCAAAAGAAAATACAGAACAAAAATCAAAGTTTGAGGGTTACCTTGGACAAGAGACTGAGATGTAGACAGAGGAAGGGCACCAAAAGAGGGGGGTTTTAAATAATTTAATTTTTTTTTTGAATTTAACAAAACTAACATATTTTCGAATATCTTGCAGCTTAGAATATAAATCATACGTATGAACTCATTTATGCATATCATTTAGCTCCGACAGAGTTATCAAGTCATGTGAAAGTTGTGTCTTAGTTGCCAACATTAAACTCTTTTTAGGCCTCTTGGTCAGTAATTGTTGAAGCTGTTTACAGAAGAAATTTTACATAGTTTGAACTTTATTGGGCATGTCAAGCTTATAGTTAGTGGAATAAATACAAGCCCAATATGTCCAATCTTAAAAGTTTATTGGGCGTGACAATTAATTTTGATGGACAGTCAACAATTCACGATAACTTTTTAAATCTGAAATAAAATTGTGTGCTTCAATCCAATCCAATCCAATCCAATCCAATCCATTTCAATAAAATAAAATGAAATTGTGTAAATAAAACAAATATGTTTTCGTAATTGGAGAAATTATTAAACATTGAAATATTGCATGGATCGGAGTTGCACCGACAATCTCGCGTGTGGGTGATGATTTTCAGGCAAGTGATGCAACCAGGCAACCTGTGTCCCTCTTATCTGCAACCAGAAATCTTAAACAAGGTAATGATTGCAGAATGAAGAACACGTGTCCCATTCTTACAGGTCACGCTACACATCATCATAATTATTATTTCATTAGATATTAAAAACAATCAATCACAAATTGGACACTAATTTTTTTTTTATAATAAATTAATCACTAAACTATAAAAAATAATGTTGCTAACATTACTATCACATTTTTGTTCAACATAATAATATAGAACTGCGGTGGCTCATCTACAAACCACCACAACTTCATATTTTAATAAAATAACACTGCAATTTTGATGGTCTGCTAGGGATCATATACGAAATCGCTGCAGTTCAACGTGCCTCATTCTACGTTCTTAGAACCCTAGTATATAAGAATCGCATGTAAGTTCTGGCGAGTTCACTGCGAACCACAGAATCTTTGGCGACGGTGGAAGCAATGTTAGAGTAAAGCTCAACGGCGATGTTTTGAGGATTAAGTACTACGGTTTTCCTAGCGAGCAAGATGAAAGGTTTCGATGTTTTGGGAGTGGTAAAGAGGTGACAGATTTGGAGGCTATGTTTTGGCCATTGTCGGACAATTACAGGACTACAAGTGCTCTGAGCTGGTCTCATACAATGGAGCGCCTCAGTGCACTCGGAGTCATGTAACTGTACCGACAATGGCCGAAACCTAGCCTCCAACTCTTTCACCTTTTTACAGCTCCCAAAACATCAAAACATTTCGTATTGCTCGCCAGGAAAACTGTAGAACATAACATCGTCGTTGAGCTCTACTCCAACATTGCTTCCACCTTTGGTGAGGACTTCGTGGTTCGCGATCAACTTGTCGAATCATCGGTTGAGGGATGCAAGGTGAAATGAGGTTTCAAATAAAATGCTATGTCGACGTTCACACTTGCTCGAGAAATATGGAAAGCCGTCATGCCTCTGCCAAACAGGTAGCAAGCGGAGCTTCAGTTTTGCATTACGGCGAGTTCATCCAATATGGAATATCAGATAGTGGGATTGAGTGAGCAATTATGCAAGGATCAATAGATAAACTGTGTGTCAAAACCAAATATACGTCATGTACAATAATTTCTTCGAGGTAGACAATTGGATGTTCCTCAAGAAATAATATAAATACTTGGTGTGGTTAGAGCACACTGATTCTTCGTGCACATGTACATGATATGGTTGTAATGGAATTTGATTTGTGTATGTTATGAACATATGCACGATATAGTTGTAATGAAATTGGTAAATTAGTTTGTAGTTGTAATGCACATGTACATGATATGTTTGTAATGGAATTGATAATTTGGTTGTTGATGATGTAATAAAAATTGATTATTATGAAATTGTTAAATTACCAACATTTGCCCGAGCCAACATTTCACTTTTTGATCTATCGCGTTTTAATTTGATTGAATTTGTGAAGCCTATTTATGCACAAGTTTCTTAAATTGTTGAACGAAACATGTATTAATCTGTCGCGGTTTATATTCGAACCATGAAGCTGCTGCGATTTATAGTCAAACCGCGGTGGTTTATCATCACATCGCTGTGATTTAATTGGCGGACTAACAAATTGTAGTGTTATTTTATTAAAATATGGAGCGCGACGGTTTGTAGACAAGCCCCCGCGGTTTAACATTATCACCTTGAACGATAAACGTGACAGCAATATTAGGGGCATCATTTTTTTATAGTTCAATATTTAATTTGTTAAAAAAAAAAAGATTAGGAGTTGACTTGTCATTGATGGAAAGGATGGTGGTAGGTATGTTATTTTCTCAAAAATAAATTAATAAAAATAAAAAAATTATTATGAATTTGAAAGTGCTTCAATACCTTGTTTTTAAAATTAAAAATTAAAATTTTACTATTATATCAGTTTTTTTGTAGATATAATGATTAGAAATATTCTTTTACAATATTTTTAAATAATAAATTAATAAGTGAAAAAGAAATAATTCAATAGAAAATAAAAACACATGTTCGTTTTGATGTTTTTTTTTATATTAAATATAGCCGATGCGTACGCGACATCCATACCTATTTTTTGAGTTTTTTTTAATATATAATGTGTGTGTCAATGTCATGTACATATAGATAAAATTACATTAAATTTGCATTTTCTTTTGGATAAACATTATAAAAATACCAACTATTGTGGTCACTGTCCCTTACCCAGCCCTCCAAATTTATTACCCATGTTAGATTTGTTTTACAATTATTTGGTGAATCTACGTCTATGTAAACATTAGATTATACATTATGGTTAATGTTACATTTTAATTCCTTTAAAAGCAATTATAATATAAAGTTTTATTTTTGGGTTTACGAATATATTGGATAATATAGATGAGGCCCGATAAACCCAAACGCATGTGTAGAAGCATAAGGGTAATTGATTATGCATTATGTGATAAATAGAATGATAATTATCCATTGAAGAACTTCTAAAATGGTTGTGATTCCATTTTCTTGAGTAATTGTCATTTTCTTGAGTTTCCATCACCTTGAGATAGAATTCGTTGAGTGCTGAACGAAACAGGAAAAAATCTATGTACCTGACTTGCTTTTCTACGAATTTTGCCAATGAATTCAGGTATGCTGTTCTATTCTCTTGATTATTTGATATCGGTAAAAGATTGGGAACTAGGTTTTCAAATTATTTTATGAGACTCATGCAATATATTACCCCCGAAGTTCTAAACACGAACTAGTGTGAGACTTTGTGCACCCTAAGGAAGGTGTCCCGTGAACACGAGAATGATTAAACAATTAGATGATCGTGAGGATTCAGCTCATGGTAAAAGAGTTGAACAATCTCGAAAAACTTGAAAAATATAGAGATGGAAAGGTTAAAAGTAAAGTTGTCTTTTTAAACTAATATAATATATTTTGAGCAATACTTAGAAAATAAAATCGTGCTAGATTTCAATTTAAAACAAATAATTTACTACTTTATAAGTGATTTTCCACCATTCTTAAACTATATTTAAAAATAATAATAATTCATATTTAAAAAAAAAAGTGCTAATTTAAGTCATCAATTACCCAAAAATAAATAAACTTATTATCGTGAATATTTAGTTTAAAAGTATATTAATCGGGAAATTAGTGATAAAAAGGGGATCAATGGGTTTCTGTTGGGCCATGTCTTGAAGTAGGTCATCTTTGATAAAAGGGTCGTAAATCTTTACAAGCCCAATCAAAGGCTTTCATGATATCTTGATGGGTTTAACATTTTAATTAATTAATATTATTTAATTAGCCTGAGAAATTCCGATCATCTCACTATCACGTCAGAGCCGATATTAATAAAATAAATTCATAATTAATTCTTTTAAATGTCAAGTTGGAACGAAGGCAAAAGTAGATGAGGTAGTCAATCTCTTCCTCCCCCACTTGGGAATTGGGATAGTGGGAAAAACCTAAGCAAATATTTGGAGCACAGCTGGCTTGATCAACGTTTGGTTGACTCTACTCACTAACCTAAGTAAACACCCTCATCGTCATCTTCAGTTCAAGCTGATGGCCGAGTCGGTCCGGTCCCACCTAAACCTAGCCCGACTGCATCAAAATTTTCCAGTCTCATTTTCGTCCGCTTCCTGTCATCAAGTGGGCGAGTGCGAAACAAATTATAACAACACCACGTCTATTTGAGTCTTACTTTTGTATAAATCTGGTGGTCTAGGCTACGTCCCAGGTGTAAAGATGATTGAGAAATACATCTCTACAGCCAAGTAGGTTCATTTCTCATGCCCAACTGTTCTTCTGGAAAATGATTATTTTTTTCTTTTTCTGGGTAGTAGAACACATTTTCCATGAACAAATAAGAAACCCATCGATGGAAGTGTCCATGATGAACACTGCTTCATTGGTAGACAGCGAAATGAGCTTTGGCTGCGTCCTTTTTTCACGTCTTCACATGCTTCCTTGCCCTTCTTCTTTATCTGATCTCACGTTCTCGCGGACATTTCTCCCTCTTTTCATGGCTTTAATCCACCGGTTTTCTCTCTCTCTCTCTCTCTCTACATAAAAACATTATACATATGTTTCTTGGACATTGAATTACCTTGGCCTACCTACGTACTTTTTCACGGTCAAGATTATGTGTTGTATTAGTCTCTCTAATACAATATTATTATTTAATTTTGTTATAGAATCTTATCTAAAAACGTCTTGTTACGTGATGTTCACTCAAGATCACTTACCTCTCTTCAAAAAATTAACAAGAACGCCAAGAAATATATTGGTTCACATCCACTATTACAGACTTTTCACTTCTGTTATTAGAGTACAACATCCTATTAAATTTTGGTGTAATTCAAAATTTAGTTGAATCAAGGTGAACTCGTATTTAATATTAGGGGTTTTCATGATTTTCTATATATTGTTGTTTGAGTCGCAAAATTTATTTGTACCTTGATTTTTTGTTAGTTAATTTCTCTTTTATGGTGCCTTGTTATCAAATGAGAAGATGAAACAGATTGTTGTTGGATCTAAGTCTTGAGGTGAGGTGCTCGTCGTTCAAAGAAAAACAAGAGAGTCAAACAACAAAGACAATAATAATGTTCAAGGTTTGAATGGTAGATCAAAGTCAAGAAACTGTGATAGAATCTGTTACTTCTGTCATAAGAAGAGACACATTAAATTTGAGTGGCGTTAATTGCAGAATAAAATTAAGAGAGTTGCTAAGAAGGAAAAACAACTAATGACATCCAGTGAAGTTGTTGTCGCAGAAGAAGAAGACTATTGTAATGAAGATCCTCTAGTCGTGTCAGAAGAAAACTTAAAGTCAAACAATGATTAAATTCTGGATTCAAATTGTTCGTGTCATATGTGATACAATCAAAATTGATTTTCAACATATGAGACTGTTTCAGAAAGTGTTATGTTATTGGCTAATAACACATCATGTAAGATAAATGGTATTGGTACCATTATAATAAGAATGTTTGCTGAAGTTGTGAGAACACTAGGTAATGTGCAACATATTTTTGATTTAAAGAAGAATCTAATATCGTTGAGTACTCTACATTCAAAAGGGTACAAGTTCATCGTTGTAGGTGGAGTTGTGAAGATCAGTAGGGATGCTCTGGTCATGTTAAAGAGAAACAAAAGGTTTGCGAATTTGTATGTAATACAGAGATCTGCAGTAACATATAATCAGGTTCTCATGTGAAGTTCAATTTGGGATTTGAATCTATATCAAAGCTAATACATTAGCTTATTACAAATGTTCAGAGTGATGCAATGTCTGAAATGAAACGAAAATTGAAACTAATGACGATACAGTCACTGTAAATCCAAATCAGAATTCTGTCTGAATATCCAAATCAAATTTAAGCCTCAAATCTTACAAAAGAATCAGACCAAAATTTTTCCCAAAAAATCCACAATCCAGTCCGCCATTGTAAATTTTCAACCTGCACTATCCAAAATTCAAACAATTTTAGAATACCAAAAAATTCGGCCAATCCTGTCGGGGGTACTGTCTTTGGAGCTTCGAGACGGACGGTGGACTCAGGATGGTCAGCGACAGGGGTCAGTTGGTCGGCGACACTTCTTTCCTCTTCTCTCTATGTTCTGGATCAACGGACGGCACAACCTTTCTTTACTTCGGAACAACCGACGACGTGAGACGGCTCGATGATGGGCGCAACACAGTTTCAACCTTCGCAAGATTCTGTCGAAACTCCCTTGTTCTTCGCTCTACGGGCAGCGACGCTGGTTCTCTATTCTTCGAAAGACGCTGGTTCATCTTCGTTGCTGATCAAGAACACCCGGGCAGAACTCTTTGTTGCTGGAGAAGAAGACACGGCGGGCAGTACTCCTCAGCTCGGGCAGCTGGAGAATAACTTAGGCGGGGAGAATAAAAACAAAAAAAAAAACAAAAAAAGATTTTCATTTTCAATTTCTTTTTCCAAAACTCAAATTCGTTCCACCTCCGATAAATCGAAAATCTCAATTTTCAGAAATCTTCAACTATGCCTATTGTTGAAATAATGAACGAGAAGCGGAAAAGAGAAAGATAAAATAATGGACGCTGAATTTACGTAGAAAACCCAGGACGGGTAAAAAACCACGGGCAGAGGAGAGCAATCACTAATAGAAATCGGTACAATGAGTTTTGCGGCTTAAACATATATTTATAGCAAATAGGAATTCCTAGTCATACTGAAATAGGAAACCCTAATCCTGCAATAATTAAGAAACCCCTAATGTGGGCCAAACCGGCCTAACCCGATTAGAATTCGGGTCACACTAAACCCTAACAGACATAAATCTCTATCTTCCTATTTTCTACGTATTTTCTTTTTTTCGATTTCACGTTTGGTTCTCAATAGATTCAAATACATTTATAAGAATGAGACTTCCGTTGTATATTTATGGCCGAACTTATACATTTTTATATAATTAATTTGTCATATGTCACTCATTTTGTATTTGGTTAAGGGAAAAACTTTACTTATAAATTATTTATTTCCAATTCTCTCAAATATGAAATAAGCACTCACAATTATTGAATTATCCTGGCTTTACTGACTTGGCTAGATGTCACAATTCTACCTGTCCTCCTCATCAAAACGAGGAGAGAGAGAGCTTGGAATGTAGAGATCAGGTTAGGTGGAGAAGGGAATTTGAGGGGGGGACACAGGGAAAGGCAGATGAGTTGATACCAAACAATGTCAAGTGATCCTAGCAGAGGGCAGTGTCCTAAAAGAGAAATAGGACAACTGCAAATGTTTAAGGGTAGAAATCCCAACATCTCTTTCCTAACAAATCCTTATTCCTTATCCCTTCCTCATTCACACTTCTAATATTATTCATAAATCCCACCCCAACTTCCTCACATACTTCTCCTAACAAAACCCTTCATGTGATGATGTCTACCATATAATAATAATCCTTAGTATTTTAACTGTCACACCCACTTCTAATTAATATATTAATATATACACCATGACCAATCTTAATTTAATTCTATGATAATCAGTTTCCCATCTCTCATTGCCTTTGATTTTTGAAGCATCCTTCTTTGTTAGTTGAAGAGGATGTCTTTCCCATGTCCAAATAGATCCTATAACTTCCATTTACATGTTTTTTGGCCAAGATGGGAATTACCTAATTAATTAATATCCATTTCTTCGCCCACTCCAACCTAATCAAATTTGTGAATTCAATAAACTTAAACAAACCCTTTATGTTCTTGTACCCATCCAATATTTTAGTCAAGATGCGTACAAGCTAAGCAGGAACTCTTTTATTTAATTGACAGAACACAACATGTCCAAGCAATGCAATCTATGCATCATCACAAATTTAATTAAAAAATAGAACAAATGATAAGATTGGAGAAACAGGTAGAACAATCATATAAATATAATAAAAAGAACAGATCTGAGATGGGTCATTGTGTTCTTCAAATGCGTTTGATGTAATACTGAAGCTGGCATCGTATTGTCTTTGACCATAATTTCAAGATTGACCTCTTCCTTTTTTTTTTTTGGCCCTCCAAATGCATGAACCCATGCACAAGAATCTTTCTTCTCTTATCTTCTAACAGTTCACTTCATTATTTTCCCTCTCATTTTATTTTAGTACGAGCAATATCTATTTTTACTGTCTGTTCTTATTTTTAACGAATTATTTTAATTATTTATTATATTAATTATATTAATTAATATTTTTTTTGTTAAATAAATATAGCATTACTTTCTAGATTTGTGAAAAAATAGGAACAAATTAGGTTTCTTCCAAAATAATTCATTTTTATGATCAAGTTTAACAGTTTTTACTAGTTTTTTTTGGGTTGGATTGTTGTCTTTTGCAAGGGATTATCTGCTCTAATTGACTAATTTATGCCCCTTGTAACTTGTAATATCTACAGTTTTGATGATTTCTTGGAAATATCAAAAATAAAATAATTGAACAAAGAGGAGGGAGTTTGATAGGCTGCTTTCAATGGCTTTTGTTAAATGGGTTGGGTGTTAGGGAAAAGATGGAAATAATTGTCTGCAGCTGGGTCTACTCTCCTCAGTTCATCCTCCCCATCCCAAAAATTTGATCATACCTGTGGGACCCTCTAAATTAACAAAGAAAATCATTTAAATAAAAAATCCTATAAAGTCATTATCATTATCATTATTATTATTATTATGAGAGGGGGAATCTCTCCTCTTCCATTATTTCTTACAAATTTCCCCTGAAAATCCCCATGGAAGTTCTTAATGAGAAAAGCGTTCAGGCTTATGTGGTTTGAATAAATGACAGGGATAACTCATGGAAGTAGGATGGTGGTGGGACCTGTTTGGGAATAAAATTATAATTTTAGAAAATAATATCAAAATCAAATATCACCCTCAATTTTTAAATGGTTTATCAAATGTCTTGTCTATGTATAATGGTTGTTTTTACGACTAAATTGATTCTTTCGTCAATAGTCTTGGTGGTTAAAGCCTCTAAATGTGGTCGTGCACCAAGTGACGCATTGTCTGCAAACTTCCATTTGGTCGAGTGTTACCCGCGCCAAGTCAAGCATCGTGCACAAACTTCCATTTGGTCGAGCAATGCCGAGACTTAGCATGTGCATGATCCATTATGGCCTATCATTGCTCGACCTAACATCTTGTTTATTTGGTTAACTCAATCACATGTTATTAAATTCATAGACATTCACACAGTTTTGTTTTTGAGCTTCACTCCAAAATGTTTTGTACTAGCAGCAGAGATGAAATTCTACTTATGAACTATCGTCTTTCACACCTACAAACTGTTGTGGAATTATACAACTTTGCTTATTCATGAACTTCCAATCGTTACATGAGTATCTGTCGCACTTATGATAGATCAATTTGACTAGCGATCAATTCATTGATGAACAGTTTGCTTGATATTTGGACATAGTCGATTGTGTTTAATATCCTTATATTTAATTAAATAAATTACTAATACTTACTTGCATGGGAGCTCATTAAATCACGTGGGAGAACCAAAATTCAAGCTTTCGTGTGTGAAAGAGGAAGCAAAAGTATTCAACAAAGGTATGCTAGTAAACAAAGACATACCACACACTCATCACAACCTATCTTTTATGCATAAAAAACATGTGTGGCACTTTATGGATGAGTAATTGTAAAAACTCGTTATGCAAATGTGATATTGTTTGCTTCTGGTCGAAACCTGCATGGTTTTGTTATCAGATCTTACTTCAAAACGTGTCGTACAAGTTTAAAGAGTTGTCTTACTCCTGAGTCACTCGTCTTAAAAACAATGTGAGATTTGACACTCTCCTAGTATGAGCTAAGCCATAACAGATTTGACCCTCACATGACGGGTCGCTTCAATCTCCTCCCCTAAGGAGGTGATATTCTTGTCGTTCACACTTCTGGTTGACACTTTTGGTTAATCTCACAATTACGATATTGTCTCTTTTGAGCCGAAGACAAAAAAAAAAAATTGTTATTAAATTTTATTTCATAATTCACTGTACTAGTTTAGAGAGAAATTTTACTTATAATTTAATTACCTCAGCTATATCCAAATAATACGAAATTCGGCACCCTCTTAGTACAGGCTAGACTCTCTAAAATTATCATGATATTGGATCATTTTGACCTTCACATGAAAAAATGACACAATAATTTTATTTGATGCTTCACAATGTCATCATGGTAACTTTGTTTGACCCTTAACAATTTGATATAAATAAGAGTCCCATGAAGGTTGGGGGAGGTGTGTTAAAGGGATAGGGTATCCATCCCTTGGATATGTACATAATTGAGGACTTGGAAGAGTCAAAGTTCGAGGCAGAGTTATTGCTCTTCCAGTTCCAGCTCTTTGAAACCTCGCTTTTTCCCTCTTTCGAAGCATTTCTGAGTCTGTGACCATTTATCATTATATTCGAAAAAGGTTCAATGATATGACTTCAATGATGCTGCAGTTCTTGAATTAAATCATTTAATATATATTTTAAGAAATGAAAAACAATGCTCGATTGAATTTAACATCCAAATTGAATCCAAAACAAGATTTAAGCCTCAACCCAAATAAATAATAAATCAGGTCGCGGCCTATAACTAGGTCTGAGCCACGACTCTACTTGGTCGCAGCACCAGAGCTACTACCCATCCTCTCTCCAGCTGCGGGCTAGCGCTATCTTCCCTGACGCCGGCCGCACTGCTTTGACGGATTTTGTATATTTTTTGGTGAATTTGAGATTTGAAATACTTCTCAACAAGGTCAAAACATAACACAATTTTCATTTATTAAACAATGATTTCCAACCCAAAAATCCAGAATTTATTTTGAAATATTGAAGCTATACATGATAATTTGACCTTGGAAAACTAGAATTTCACAGCCAAAGTAGCACACCCTCGATCCAATTTTCAAGCCTCAAAGTCCAATGATTTAATCCAATTGACAGAATGAAAGACCTAAGTCGGTTCTTTTAATTAGAACTTCGATTCCATCAAAAATTCATATCACAAATTGAATGAGATCTTTTCTTACTTAGATATCTCAATGACGAATTTCAATTCCGCAGCAAAAAGTCTCTCTTCAAATCCCCTCCCTTTTTCTTCAAAGGAAAAATACTAGAGGAAAGACATTTAAATGGCAGCAAGAGGTAAAGTTATTTTGGAAACTGCCATCAAGTTTTTATTGAATAAAATTTATTTATTAACTTTCATAAAAACTGCAGCTGTTGCAGTAGGTCCACCATGAGTATTCAATTCAATGATATAGACGTGTATCATGTATGTATTTGTTTGTGACACACAACAGCGCGCGCACATATATATATATATGGGTAGCAAGAAATATATGTATTGAAATAGGAATTTCTGGTGCATTAATAGAGGAAAGGGAAGCCCACTATCTACTGTATAACCCCCTTCAATATTATAGACCTTCACACACACGTCTCTCTCACTCTCACACACACACTCACACACATTTTACTAGAGAGAGAGAGAGACTGCATGAACTAGGATTCCATTGTATGTGCATCGGATTTGGTGCAGTATTTTGACTGCAGTCCGACCCATAACATCCACGTATTATAATTGTTTTCATAAATTTTATCCATTCAAGATAAGATAAGAACACATCCATACTTAATTACAGTTCCAATATCAAACTGCAGAGCTCCACTCCATGAATCTCCCGTTTTCAACAAATTCCATCAACCAATCATTGTACCCACGAAGCATTTCAGTGCAGAAAGATTGAAATCAGTTAAAATATGGGCGCAGGATCTCGGGCTAGTTATCTTCTCCACGAAGTTGAAATGGACCACAAAGGGCTAGAAAGCATTAGAGCAACAAAACCCTTCATTGCTATGTCCATTTCTATTTTTGTCAAATGGTAAGAGTATTAATGGGGATAGCTTTCCTACCCAACAAATAAATAAATGAGAATCGCTTTCACTTCTTTAACCTCATCTATCTTCTCCCTCCTTTTTCTATATAATTATTTCCAAAACCCACTTGTCTAAATTGGTGCTTCCTCTTCTCCAAGCGCCACTTTTAAAGCTTATCTACAAAAAAACTACGTATAATATGTGGATCTCCATCGATTCTGATGGATGTTTACCAAAATTTAGTTAAGGAAACCCTTGAGATAATTGGTAGGAGAGCCATTATTCAGGAGAGATTGAGAAGTTTCTCTATTATTCATCAACAGTGGTCTCGCTCAATAATGGGTGGGTCAGTCATGAAAGCAAGCTTTTTCAGTCTGTCTTAAACTCGAGATCACTCAAAGGTATGGAGATGGGAGATGGAGGATGGATCAAATCTTTCAACGTAAAACCCTAGATTTAAAGTTTCTTTTCGCTAAGATCTGAGTCAATGGATGCATAATGATGAGGACTTGCACTTGATTGAGCAAAAAGAAAAAAACAGTTTTTGTGATGAAACCCAGAGAGAGAAAGAGATAGTGATGGAGGAAGGCTGACCCCATTTGCCTTCTGTTGCAGTATGAGGTCATGTGTACTTGTATTCAACTTTAGAGAGAGAGAGAGAGAGAGAGAGAGAGAGAGAGAGAGAGAGAGAGGGAGAGGTGATCCATTGGGTGATAAAGGAGGGTAGCCTTCATTCTCTCTGGAGTCTGGACGGAGCTCTCACCAAATCTCCACGCATATATCTTTTTGCATTATAACATAAGATTGTAGAACATCATCGGTGTGACAGAAATTAGAAGGTACATTAAATTACGACTTAAGTCATGATTTTCATTTCATAATAATGTAATTATTTAAAATAATTATTACATGGTATTGATTTTGGACTATATTTATTTATTTTGTGGGGCCACTGCCAGCCACACAAAACATAAACTATAATCCTCTCAACCAAACCTAGTTCAACTGTCAACTCCTTAATTCCCGCTAAATCTCCCCCCCTCTAAGCACCGTAATCCAATCATAAACACACACGCTCTCCTCTTTGGTGAGTCCGTCACGCAACCAATTATTCGACGCCGTGTTTCTCACGACCTCGTTAAGTAGGCGGTGCAAGTAGTTTTATTCAACAGCTTCCGTTTTAGGAAGTTCCAATCAACGGACCCGTTTCCCCACGAATGCTGCCATGTCATAACGTGACGTGTCGATCTGGAGGATGATCGGATAGGCCACGTCTGCAGACCCATGTGGGTCACTCGACATTTGCCTGGCTTCCCGCCATTATTCACGGGCGCGGCGCCCTAATTTCCTTAATAATAACTTAATCAAAATTCTCTGATCCCTAAATTAAAATTACTGAGTAAATAATAAGGGTTAAAATACATTTGGCTGCAAGCTTATTCCAAGTTTATATTTCTGTTAATGTAACAAATTGACGTGGTAAATATAATAATATATTTACTCTTTATGTTAAATATTAACTGATGTAATTAACGAATCATTGTCATTAATTAAATTGAGAATTGAAAACTAAAAATAGAGAAAAAATATAATGTTAAATATTTATTACTAAATTTATTTAAAAAATAGAAGAAATGATTATTTAAAAGTGAAATCACAACAGATTATTTATTTTAATAATATATTGAAGATAGAAAGATATAATATTTATATTATTAGACAAAAATGAAGAAATGGATAACGCAAGTTTATAGTTTTGTTACTTAGCTTTAATTAGGTATCAATTAATTTTAGAAGATGCCGCAATTTGATTAACAGTCACCATAGGAGTTAGGGTAGGGATATTTTGGTTAGGTGTTTGAGTTTCGGACATGCCCACGTGTCAGTCATGTCAGTGGGCCCCTTGACCCCCGGCTACTGCTTATGGATACCTTCCCTTCCATTGCTCTCTGTTCCATTCTCTTTCTCTCTCTTTCTTCTAACTCACCGGCCAATTGTAGTCAGATTCCGGCACTTTCACGCCTTTATATACTTATCCTTTTCCTTCTCCTTACAGTTCACTTTCTACTAGTACTCTCTCTCTCTCTCTCTCTCTCTCTCTCTCTCTCTCTATGTGAAACACTGCACAGATAGTTCTGTGAGAAAGTGATGCCGTGAGTTTAGGCGTGGGACACTATAAAGCTGCCTAATTCCTTATCCAGTATAATCTTCAGACTCTGCTCTTTTCCATTTTCAGCTTAACTGGGCAGAACCCGAATCACTTTTCTTCTTTCACTTTTTTGGAGATGAACAGAGCCTTGCCGGAGATGCTCCACTGCTTCACTGCCCCAGGAAATTGCGCCGACATGACTGTCTTGGAGAGGCAGACCGCACGTCTCAAATGGCACCAAGACCAGCTTCACCACCACAATCTCCACAGCTACTTTTCCCACTCTTTTCCGGCGCCAATTCAGCCTGATTATGTCCCTGACTCGTTTATCGTCTCCCGGGAAACAGAGTTCGGAGAGGTTGTGCTTGGGTCGGTCAAGCCCGACCCAGGTTTGGAAAATGGGTGGCCGGAGTTGGGCAAGTTTGAGACTCCGACCATGGATTTTGGGTCTGGACTGGAACTCGATCCTTCCATTTCAAGAACTTCAGGCAGTCCACCAGCGATGATGGAAGCGAAGAACATAGAATCTATTTTGTCTGAGAAACTTAACTCTCCCGTGGGAAGAGAAAGCTTTAAGAAAAGAAAGACGAACACAAAGGTAAGAACATGAATCTCACTTTCAAATAAATCTTGGCCTCACTCTAATTTACACATAAAGGAAGATTTATGCAAACAGACTCTTTTTTATGGTATTTTTAGATTATTAGCGAAGAAGATACGAAAGAAAAAAGGATCAAATTATGTGCAGAAGAAGGAGAATCAAAGGTTACAGACCAAATCCAGACAAAAAACAACTCCGCTGCCACCACAGCCAACAGAGAAACCTCTGCAGATACATCGAAGGAGAATTCAAAAGCTTCGGAGGTTCAAAAACCAGATTACATTCACGTTCGAGCTCGTCGAGGCCAAGCCACAGACAGCCATAGCCTCGCTGAAAGAGTAAGAACTACGACAGTTACTTTTCATTTCCATGGCCGCCTGGAGTTTGAGCAATTTATAATTTTTATGTTTTTTGATTGTCCTTCAGGCCAGAAGAGAAAAAATTAGCGAGAGAATGAAGTATCTGCAAGATTTAGTACCAGGATGTAATAAAATTACAGGAAAAGCTGGAATGCTGGACGAAATTATCAACTATGTTCAATCTCTGCAAAGACAAGTTGAGGTAATTCATAAAAACCCCTAATCTTTATCATTAAAACATTCATTTTCATTGCCCACTTTCTCTAATTTTATGCATTTTTATAACAGTTCTTGTCAATGAAATTAGCTGCTGTGAACCCACGTCTTGAATTCAATCTGAACGTCGATGACATCTTTCCCAAAGAGGTGAAGCAAAGTTAATTTTTTAAAAAAGCAATCTTTATCATCTTTTTTTCTGTTGGAATGTGGTTCAAATTCTGGAAATTTTCATCATATCAGGCACATCCTACATCCAATTTTCCGTCGGTAGGAATACAGTCAGAGCTCAACAGCCCTGCCTATCTCCACTTTGATCAATCCCATCAAATGGGTTCGTATTGCGGGTTGGATCCATCCGTCACGGCGCTTCGCCGGACAATCAGCGCTCCTGTTTCGATCCCGGAAAATTTTCTAGAGTCCGCCTGCTTTCCGGTTAGTTCTTCCACTCCTTCCAGCCTCTACTCACCGCTTAAGCTTAAACTTTACATCTTATTTTCCCACTAACCAAACACTCTCTGCTCCAAACCAGCCCTCTTCAGCTTGGGTTGGAGATTTGCAGAGCCTGTATAACGTGGGATTTGATCAAGGAAGAACGGAAGCCTTTCCATCTCATCCATATGCAGGTAGATAGGATTTACACGTGTTGTCAATTCTTCCTTTCTTGGATTCGTACTGGTGGAATAAAAGTAAAGTTGCAAACTTTAATTAATGACAGAGACTCTCCCCTTCCAAAACCTATCAAAGAGACTGTAGATAGAATACATAAACACATTAAATTTATCCATCTTTGCTTCTCATCTTAAAAAACAGCCTTTGATTTTGCAGGCTCCATTGAGAACAGCAATCCAAAGATGGAGATGTGAAGAAATTCATGGATAAGTTTATTATTCTCTCACCATGTTTTTGATTCATATTCTTTCTTTCTTTGTTAAGCACATAACCTATACATGTATGCATATATAGTTTATATCTCTATGTATGTATGAATGTACGTATGTATGTAATGCATGTAAACAAGCGGCTCACATCGAATAAGAGCAAAATCTATTGATCGATCCAATAGCAACCTCCCATCTATTTTGTAGTGTACAGTAAGTAACGTTATTTATTTATGACATTTATTTGGAGTTTTATATTATGAACAAGGATTTGGTAGATTCAAACCAAACACATTCGATTTCAATATTTACTCAAAAGGGAAGTCTTGTAAAGGAAACTCATGAAGTTCAGATAAAATTTTTGCATGTCCCCAGCCGATAAGCCAGGGATGATGACATTCATGCAGATGCTAGCCATCACAGACCGTAATCTTAATCCCAGTGAAAATTTAACCATTTTCTAAGATTCGAGAATCAAAACTTTTTAATTCAAGTGTTTTTTCAACCATTTGATCGATTTTTCGACAAGAAGTGTTGTTCTCCTAGTAAGATATGGAAGGGAGGATATGTTGGTAGGGAGAGAACGAGAGAGGACCACCCAAAAGAAAGGAGGAGGAGGGGGGGCTGTGGTAGGGAGGCTTATTTCATTATCAAGGCACGTAAAAAGAGTGAGAAGGACGGGCATGGACTCATTGAGAGTGAAGATCTTCTTGATTCCCTTTTGCCCCACTCTCTTTATTTCTCCACCCCATCTCGCTTTCCTTGGGTCCACTCGAGTTTTCCTTTTCTTCATCGTAATCTATTAGATGGTGTTTTGAACTAAGCATCGACTATGTAATTAGCCCAATTATTAATTATCGTAATTTCAAAGCATTGACACGTCAATATTCTCAAATTGGTATGATGTAATGTATTCAAATTGAACTTATGATTATTGCAATAACATATCCGAACGTAACACGTGCGAATCTCATGTGAGTACTATCCGGACATGTACCTTGACGTTGGTCGGAAGAAAGAATCTTTCTTGATTAATCAAGAAATATGACATTTTAAGTGATGATGAAAATTTTATACAAATTTTTTAAAATTTTCTTTGAAAATTTAATTATTTAACGTAAATTACTCGAACAATTCCGGTTTAAAGCTATTCCAGAATAACTCGTGTAAATCAGATCGAGTAAATTGCTGGCATCGTTTCGATGATAAAAAAAAAAGTTTTAATTTGAGAAAACAAATAATTTTGAATGGATAGAAAATTAAATTTATTTTTTAATTAATTGAAAAAATGTGTAATTTCGGCCCACGAAGAACATTAATTTGCAGGCTTTGGGTTATTGGGTTTCTTTTTCTTTTTTTTTTTTTTGATTTTTTAATTTGAAATTGAATTTCAGAAACAAAGAGAGAAGCAAATCAACAGCCCATATGGCGTCGTAGATCTGCCCTCCCTTCCGGTTTCCTCTCCCGCTGAACTCTTACCGTTTACTTTCCAACGCTCACTGTTGGTGAGCTCCAATTATTTACTATTTATTTCTGGATTTTCGATCTGAAAGTTTCTAGGATTTTGATTGTGTTGCCTGTATCTGAAATGGGATTTTGCCCCTTTCTTTTTATAACTTGATACGGCTTCTTATTTGTTAGTTATTAGTGATTTCCTTACTTGTATTGTGCATTTGATGTCTGCTATGAACTGATGAAATTCACAAATCTTGTTTTCCGAAGTCAAGATAGAACGTCCTCCCATTGGGGATCTGATTCTTTTTGTGAGCTTTGACGCGTTGGTGTAAAATCCCTACTCTTAGTTTGTTTGATTAGAAATTCTTGAAACTTCGTCGAAAGGAAATTAAGAAGAATAACACATCCTTGGTTTTGTTGGTCATGATTTTTGATATTTGTTCTCAAGGTGCTAAAACATTCCACCTACATTTGACAGTTTTTTCATTATCGGCTCAACTTTGAATAATAAAGTAGTGTTTAAGAAAATCTTGTCAGCTTCATTTACAATAGGAATATTGCTGAATGATTTAGGAGGAGAAGAAGTAAAATGTATATTAGGTGGATTTTGGGACTGATTGTTTCTGGAAATGTTGAGCTCAGATTAAATGGAGGGAGTTGGAGGCGATGGTGCCTCAGTAGCAGCGCCACTGAATCAATGGGGGCATGATGCTTCAAAGCTTTATCAGTATTATCTTGACAAGTCAACTCCTCATACTCTATATAGATGGATAGGAACTTTTTTTGTGGTCGCGATTTATATATTGCGTGTTTATTATGTTCAAGGCTTCTACATTGTTTCCTATGGTCTTGGAATTTATCTGCTGAATTTGCTGATTGGTTTTCTATCACCTTTGGTTGATCCGGAAATGGAGGTTTCTCCTGGGCCTTTGCTGCCAACCAAAGGTTCCGATGAATTCAAGCCATTCATCCGGAGACTTCCTGAGTTTAAATTCTGGTAAACCATTCAACTAGTTCTTCATTTGTCATTTTATTAGCTCTAGACCACCTCTCTTATTTGCTGTCATCTGGAAATTGGAATTGGCCGTCAGTAGGATAGGCTTTTTCAAAAGCTTTGCCAGCTTGCCCTGTTAGTTTTTCACATTCAATGAGAGTAAATGTAGCTTTGATAGGCATACAGATCTTTACGTTCTTGTGTATATCTGAAGTTAACTATTAAAAGTAGCTGGGTTCACTCAAATCTCTTATGTATACCTTCTTCATATTGTTTAGCATGCTTTGGGATTTAATTTTGCATATTCTTTTAACATGTCCTTCCTTTTTCCCTCTGTTGGTGGGTTTTACAACATGAAAAAAGAACGCATCAATGCACGTGCGGATAAAAATGTGTTGAGACCCGTGTCTTTTCAGAAAGAATACAAGAGTCCCGATTTGTCTTTACTAGTTTCTTTGTTTAATTTTGAAGCCCCCCTTCATTCAAAGTTTAATGGGGTTTTCGTTGAAATCTTATATCTTTACTGCTGACTTGAAATTTTCAAGAAGGATAGATGATGAGTTGCTTATTAATCTACATCTCTCACTTTATCTGCTTGTATTATCCCAAACTAATCTTCAGTTTCGAAGGATTTATTTTCGGGAATGATGTTTTTGCTCATGTTTTTGGGTCAGGTACTCCTTTACTAAGGCGTTCTGCATTGCCTTTGTCATGACCTTCTTTTCAGTATTTGATGTCCCTGTCTTCTGGCCCATACTACTCTGTTACTGGATTGTTCTGTTTGTTCTTACAATGAGGCGACAAATCTCACACATGATGAAACACAAGTACATCCCCTTAAACATCGGAAAGCAGGTGCTATTCTTTTTTCATATCGGTTTTGCTTTCCCTTCATCCAATCAAGTCTTTCTCCTTTCTCCTAAACTAGGACCTTACAAATCAAAACTAGAATCTTTGGATAGTAATCGTCTAGTTCCTTGATCCAGTGAGCTTTAATATTTGACAGAGATATGGTGCCAAATCTTCTGCAAGCAGCAGGGCGGAGTGAAGGTGGGGTAGAAATGAAGGTACATAGAATACAAGTATAAAGTAGGAGACGTGAAAAGAAAGAAAGGGAATCCTTGGAATGTACTGGTAATGGAGTTTATGGGTCCTAACACAAAACAAACAAGTATTTGTCTGGTTGCCTTGTTTTTTTTCTTTTTCATGCACCTGAGAAAAAGAGGGAAAATTATATGTTTACAAGACTCTGTTGCTTATAATTTCAATTGTATTGGAATTCACTTCGTTTATTCTTTCATGCTGGTGATGACACGTTGATGTTGTCTCAATCTGATGAGCCACCTTTTTATTCCTGTCTTTTTTGGATCACCTCTTAAATTGTCAGAAATGTTGAGGGTCGCTTTGAAAATTGTTACTTTCAACAAGAAGTGATGGAGTGGAGTTCCAGGGTGAGGGTATGTTATGTCTTAGAAAACGCAGGACCAACTAGAGTTCTTGTTTTCACTTTAGGTAAATAATTTGCTGGAAACTATAGTATTAGGTGTGTTCATGCAAGATGAAAATTTTGCAATCATGTTTTCTGTTCACTGTTCATATAGACATTTCTCAATACTAAATGATGTCGTCTTTAAATATCAATGGATGCCTCCTAGCATCTATGGATGTCTCTTAGCATTCACACACGTTCTTAAATGCTAAATGACGTCGTAAGTGGAGAGACGTCCATTGTGGGATGAGAGACATTCGTCTTAAGTTTAGGAACGTTCGTTGTGAGACAAGGAATGTTTGTCTTAACTCGAGAGACGTTCGTTGTAGGATGAAGGACGTCTGTTTTAAGTCGATGACTTTTTCATTATTTCTTTTCATTCGTTCATTTCTTGCGTCAGACGTCCATTTTTTGTATTGGACGTCCATTAATCTAATCCAATGGTATTTTTCTTTTCTTTTTTATCATTTTCCATATGATAGTTCGTTATTCCTCGTTGTCTGTTGACCTCCTTATTTCGGTCCGACCTCTCTCAACTTTGATTCTCTTCTTCCTTAATCTATATTATTCATATTTATTGTCCAAGTGTTCGGCTTGTCTTCAATTCTGTTGCCTATTATTTAGAATCAAAACTATTTTGATTCGTATCATTTGGTATCAGAGTGAATCTGATTCCCATTAGACATTCGTCTCCTCGTAGATCAACCTTGGGCATCCCCCATCGTTGAAAGACATTCAAGGTTGATATGTGGACATCCATTGGAGATTCAAGTGACATCTTTGACATTTGCCTCAGCATTTTTTGACGGAAAAAGTGACTGTGAGGTTTTTCTTCTTCATTTTCCATAATTTGAGGTCTTACTTGTGACTGGAGGTTTGTTTTGTTAATTTCCGTAAATATAATTACCATGAAACTAAAACGTGATTATAAAAATAATGGTAATATGCAGATTATAACAATTTGGCCTCTTGTTGGATCACTATTAATTGATGAGTGTGATTAATATATCAAATTATAAATCGTTAAAATAAGTTATTAATTGGATCAATTAATATTTATCACTTCAAAAAGTAAGAATAGATTGTAGGAATAGAAAGTAAACATAATACTTTTTTTTAATGGCGATATTTGGATTGTGCCAAAATGACTTTGATTTTCCTCTTAAACCATGTTTTTGGAGATGCTAAGTGTTCGAGTTTTTAATTGGAAGAAGAGGTAATGGATTTTTCAAAGAATAAAAATAAATTTGGAAAATTAACAAATCAACCACTATACTTTAATATCAATAACTAGTCAATCATTGAACAATTTTTGCTAACAACTTAAACATTGAACTATGAGAAATTGATGAAGTAAATACCGGGATTACGTTTTTCATCAAATAGTGTTACAGAACGTTGTCTTTCCTATGCGGAACGTTAGCTTTCTGCATTAGAACGTTGTCTTTCTGCTGCGTAAAGTGAATATTTGAAATAAAACTTAGGAAAGTCGTCTTTCCGCATAAGAAAAACAACTTTACTCTGCAGAAAGATAATTTTTCGCAGAAGAAATACGACTTTCCACTATGGAAAGACTACGTTCCCTAGAGGAAAGTTATCTTTCCGCAGAAGAAAGCCTGCGAATAAAAAAAAAATTTCATTGTCTTCTTCGTAGAAAAACACAGACAAGCAGTGATTCTCCCATGGACATTAAAACAATTATAAATTATCCCAAATCTAAAACATTAACATTCTTTTACAAAATTTTCTAAATTATAAAACTAAAAAAATTAATATAAACTTATACAATATTTTCTCAAATCCATTCTCTATGAATATTAACTATTTTTCACTAAAAGTCTTTAAAATCACGAGTTCTTACAATTTTTTTCATGAGTATTAACTCTTTTTCACTACGAGTTCTTAGAAAATTAACGACGATATTTTCTCTGTTAATTTTTCATAGTTCAATATTTAAGTTAATAAAAAAATTGTTCAGTAATTAATTTATTAATTTCTCTTGTTTTTTTTAAGAGCCTACTTATTATTCCTGGCTTTTTTTTAATTAAAAATATCATCAAATAATAAATAATATATTAATCGCACGCTAATCGTGAAGTTGACCAAATATGTGACAAGCATTATTTTTAAGTTATATATATATATATATATATATATATATATATATATATATATATAT